>JAXIVD010004606.1:10000-34678 GCA_036785275.1 Cancer borealis | reverse complement strand
ATATAAGACAAGGAAAAATAAACAAAAGTTAAGGAGCGAAAAAAGGAAAGCATAGAAAGAGAGAGAGAGAGAGAAGAGAGACGAGAGAGAGAGAGAGAGAGAGAGAGAGAGAGAGAGAGAGAGAGAGAAGAAGATAATTTTCAACCACCGCGTAAGGAAATAATGTGAATGAGAACACTCGGCCGTAGGTATCAAGTGAGAGTTATGAGCGGGTTAGGTTTACGGTGCCCCAGCCCAGCACTGTAAACATGGCACTCCCCCGGACCACAGACCCTCAACGCCTCTCAAGAGATCACCAGACTATGTGAGACTCAAAACTAAACACAACCCCTCAATCCTGCCTCTATAACCTAACGATGCAGCAAATGAAATACAACCGAACACCACGAAGGAGAAGAAAATAGTGAAGAACATTCAAATCAACGAAATGACTATAATAACACACTGCTAATTTGAACTCTTACGTGCTTAATATGTATATATCATACGTTTTTAATGGCCATAAGGAGGAAGAGGTAGAGAAAGAGTAAAGAGGGTAAGTGAGAGGAGGAAGAGCAGAGAAGAGGGAAGAGAGGTAGGGAGGGAGAACGAGAGAACGAGGGAAGGGAGGAAGAAAGGGTCAGTTAGTAGTGGAGGTAGGGAGGGAAGACGGAGAGAGGTGCTTTAAGTGGATGGAGAGAAAGAGAAACAGGGAGGGAGGGAAGGAGGGAGAGAGGAGGGAGAGAGGGGAGGGAGGGAAGGAGAGTGAGGGAGGGAGAGTAGTGGAGGTTGGTTGGTGGTATAGTACGTGGGAGGGCAAGTGGTGTGACATGTGTGCTTTGAAAGTGAAATATGACACCCTTATATCTGGCCTTGATACACCTACGTGGTTTAGCGACCGCCGCTGCTGGGGATGATTTCACTCTCATACTCCTCGCTTTCTCCTCTCTCTCTCTCTCTCTCTCTCTCTCTCTCTCTCTCTCCTCCTCTCTCTCTCTCTTCCTCTCTCTCTCTCTCTCTCTCTCTCTCTCTCTCTCACTCGTCGTGGTATTTGTCGTAATTGCTATATATTTATTTTGTTATTTATAACGTCGTACGCCATCATCATTACTATTATCAATTAAAAAATAATCTCCGCATCACCATTAAAACCATCACTATAATAACACCAACATCTGGATACACTTGAATATCAAAGTGTAAACAATCAAAACAAAGAAGATTGTGAAACTTTGACAACGAACTTTACAAAAAAAATCGACGTTATAATTCTTTCTGAGACGAAGATAATAATGATTACTCCTTTTACCGGTACTGCGACGTTGCTATCTAATGTTACTAGGACAGGTATGCTATGTATGTCTCATAAGAAAAGGTTAGACATATCTATAGACGATGAAACAGATGGTAGGTGTTAGGTTGTACAGGAGCTGCCTTGTGTAGTGTCAACTGGCCTCTTACAGCCTCCTTATTTTTCTAATGTTCTTAAGATAACTACAGAAACCACTAAGAAATATAAACGCATTTACCTCTTTTATCCTGCAGTTATAGGGTCGCGGCAGTGGTGGTGTTGTGGTGTTGTGGTGGTGTGGAGGTGTGGAGGCGGTGGGTACAGAACCTTCCACCACACGCCTCTTATCTGCTGGAGTGGAGAAACAGGAATCAATTACCAAAACATAATATTAATGAGAAACGAGATTTGTGAAAAGTTTTATATATTTCTACACTTGTTTATATGTACAGTAGCCGAAAAAATCTCCATCATATTCATCTATGTGTAATACTAATTTTATCCATTCCTTCTTCTTCTCTTCATCTCCCTCCTCCTCCTCCTCTCCCTCCTCCTCCTCCTCCTCCTCCTCCTCCTCCTCTCCTCCTTTCTTTGTTCCACTATCGTTAAGCACCGTCTGCACCCGTTCTTCCATTACGGTTTATCATTCTACTTTGTCTCTTTCCCCTCTTCGTTATCAACATATGTTTTCAATTCCTGTCTCTAATTCCACTATTACTTTTATACTCTCATTTTGTTTTTATTTCTGTCTGTTATCTTATATTGCTTTCGCCTTGCATCCTCTTTCTCTCTCTCTCACTCTCTCTCTCTCTCTCTCTCCTCTCTCTCTCTCTCTCTCTCTCTCTCTCTCTCTCTCTCTCTCTCTCTCTCCTCTCTCTCTCTCTCTCTCTCTCTCTCTCTCTCTCTCTCTCTCTCATCCCTGAATATGATTCATGAGAGAGGCTTTCCATCTGTTCTTTCTATACAAAAACTTCACAATTCACATCATCATCTATCAACCATCATCATCCATCATCAATCATATCATCATCATCATCATCAATCATCCTCATCATCTTCCATCGCTGCCATGCTCCTCTAATCAAACCTTTTCTTAATCCAAACAACAATACTACACTTACTTACTTCATGTCACCATAAATATTCTCTTCGGTACAATTATCGGGTGAAAAACGTGCTAATATATTCTAAGTCTCAGGTGTTCCTAACGAGCGGGTAGGCAGGTGTGATGGACCACTTCCTGCCCAGTCAACAGGTGAGGAGGAGCACAGGTAAGAGCTCATCACACTCCCCAATCATCCTCAACACACACCCCTTCCTAGCACACCAACCACACATCATGTATTTTAACACATACCACATCGCACCTAGTACACTAATAAAAAGCACAAGACCTTAATCCAATATGTTGCCTTATTTGCACTCGCGAGACAGTGTACAAAAAATCTTTATTTATCGTTATTTTGTGATATAACGTAATCCGTAACTAAGGATATGCATTGATTTTTTTATTAATTTCCATCGCGTCGAGAGTGTGTGTGTGTGTGTGTGTGTGTGTGTGTGTGTGTGTGTGTGTGTGTGTGTGTGTGTGTGTGTGTGTGTGTGTGTGTGTGTGTGTGTGTGTGTGTAATTAAACGGGTTGTGTCTAGTTTGCAGTGATTTATTGGGTGAATAGAAAAAAATATAATAAAAAACCACGTCTCCAATAGTCCCAAATTAAATGCCTCGGTAGTAATTTGTTTTAGTTGGACAAGGGAAGAGGTAATTAACCCTTTGTTTGAGGAATGAATTGGTCGTTATTAACCCCAGACAGGTGAATCACCTTCCTCATCTTCCTACCATCATCTCCCACCCTTCTTTCCTCTAATATCTTTATCTCCCTTCCTATTCATCTCTCCTAGTTTCCTTGTCTTCCTTTTCATCGCTTCAATATGAGTATTATAAAGCTTAATATTTTTTCCCACTTCATTTCAGTTCACTTTATTCAATTCATATCTTTTTCATACTATGCACGTTTTCGTTTCCTCCATTTCAACGTGCACTATCCTCTCATTACCTTCACTAACATACCTTTGCCATGTCACCCACCTGTCCTCCCACTTTCTTATTCCCCTTCCTTCCTAACACTTACGACCACGCCTTGCACGCCACCCAGTCAGTCTCGCACCCACATCATCATCATCATCCTCCCGCTTCTCATGCATCCTCCCCATCAGTTCTAGTCTAATAACCGCCCAAAAACAACACTATTTCCCCCATCTTCCTCTTCCTCCTCCTCAGTCTTTTCTCTCTCTCACTCGATCAGAGCGTCCGTTCCCGTCCCCTTTCAAGCCACACGCTATAATTATTTAAGGCAACGTGTTATCTTTGTTTACGAAATGGTGAGGAAGTAGAGGCTCTTGTTCCTTACTTTTCCCTCCCCACCACCACCACCACCACCACCACCACCACCACCTACTTGAGGGTGAAGGTAGTACAGGAGGCTCAAAACTACCTCCCACCGCGATGAGAGAGAGAGAGAGAGAGAGAGAGAGAGAGAGAGAGAGAGAGAGAGAGAGAGAGAGAGAGAGAGAGAGAGAGAGAGAGAGAGAGAGAGAGAGTAACGAGGCAAGGTGTGTGCGCCGGTGGGGCTTCGTTTGGCATGGCAATAAGATGTCAAGTGAAGTATTTGGCAAAGCAAGTGTCGTGTGGACGGTGTTTCTTGGCACACCTCTTGAAAACGTGCATGACGCTCCTCTGGAAGGTATTATATATTTAGAGAGAAATTCCCTGCATGCAAAGTTTTGTTTTTACTGCGCATAATTAGTTAAGATTTCTGGTTACAAAATTCTTGATCATTTTTGTATTTATCTATTTATTTCATCTTAGGATATACTGAAATCTAAGTAAATTTCGTTGGTCACTGGCCAAATTATAACTATTATGTTACTCATGGCTTGGTTGGAGCATCCCACAGTGTGTCTGGGTTGCCACGTGAGGCCAGGTAGGTGGGTGTCAGGCACTATTAAGGTGCCAACAGGTAGACCAACATACAATACCTCCTTTTCTATTAACGTAACTAAGTACAGCTCACTCAAGTTAGACCGGTATTCCAACAATTCTTCAAGGTAGTTGGGAAAAAAAATGAAGCCTTTCTGGTAACAGTTTATTGATCACTATAACGTGTTTGAAAAGATAACCTGCCTTCAGAACGGCCGGTCCTCTCCTCCGTGCCTTAGATCAGATCAGGTGACGTGTCAGAGTATTACCTTAGCAACAACATCCCTTTAACCGTTTGAGTGTTCATCTCCTGTAAGAATACGTGTACGTGGGTGTTTGTAATTTTTTCACTTTATTTTACCTTCCATCGTATGTTGATTTTATTTCTAAATGCTTTTTCTTCGCTTCCAGAATATGTATATTAGTTCTTTTTTCCATTTTTTTCATATTCATAATCAAACAATTTACCAATAATTCCTATCTATAGTGTTAAAAACGATTATCGTCCACACGTGCCGTGACCAGGATTCGAACCTGGGTTATTGCGGCCACAACGCAATGTACTAACCACTATACGATCACGGCCACCAAGTGATATCTGGGGAACCTGACGTCAGTGGTTAAATCAGACATAATCATACGCTTCATATGATGGTTAGTATCTTCAAGAGATGATTACAATGATTAAAATATTACAGAATTGTAATGAAATAATCAACATCAATATAACTATAACCTAAACGAACAAAATAAACCTACAAATATAAACCTAACCTGCATATCAAACTACAGATATCATATCATTGCCACTGTTAAAGAAGGTAAGTTTCATAATTCCTGAGTCAACTTCTACTATCACAGTGAAAATAATAATGATGTGAGTTTGCAGCTTATTATCATTGTCTACAAATATCTTCTTTCTATCAAGAATATGAAAACAAAAACAAAACTTTTTATTTCTACGATATAATAAGAAATCCCTTTCTACTAACATCTCTTACGTGTAAAACGCCCCTTCACCCTACCATATCTACGCCCTTTCCAAAAAAAAAACTTGAAGCAACGACCAACAAATTCTAGAAGTACGAACAAATTTTTCAGCATCTATCCACCATTTTCTGTTGTACTTAAAATAAACTTTTATTTTTTATCTATGCAAGGTTTCTATTTTCCTATCTAGGTTCAAGCAAAATCATTCTGCCCCACTGATCGAGAGGACAAACAACACCCACAGGTCAGGCAAGTAGGTCGACGACGAGAGTAAAAAGAGGAGGAGGAAGAGAATAATAAGAAGATAATAAAGAGAAGTAAAAATGAAAAGGGGGAGAGAGGACAAGATGAAAGCGCGAAGGTAGAGATGAAATGAAATGCAGAGGGAGGAGGAGGAGGAGAAGGAGGAGGAGAAGGAGAAGGAGGAGGAGGAGGAGGAGGAGGAGGAGGAGGAGGAGGAGGAGGAGGAGGAGGAGGAGGAGAACGAGTGCACTTGATTGTTTGTGACGCACGTGACTCGTGTTGCCAAAAAAAAAAAAAAAACACGATAAAACGCCTTGAATGTATCAGTTCGTGTGTGTGTGTGTGTGTGTGTGTGTGTGTGTGTGTGTGTGTGTGTGTGTGTGTGTGTGTGTGTGTGTGTGTGTGTGTGTGTGTGTGTGTGTGTGTGTGTAAGATATAACCTAACACTTACAAAACTCACATTTTCCTCAAGGTTATAAAAAAAACATAGCGTCGATGTTGATGCAAGTGAAGAGGAGGAGGAATGATTTAAATATATGATGGAAAACCAGGAAGAATATAGCAATATATTATAATAAAAGGAGGAATGAGAGCGAAATAAGAACCCTTGATATATTGCTCCTTAAGACGGGCGGCGGCGGCGAGGAGTGGAGGCCGAAGGAAAGCAAGGTCACAAAAAAAATAAAATAAAAGAGTCTGCTTCTGCCTCCCACCTTCCACCTTCCCACCCAGTGTTACCATTCTGCTTCACTCCTTCACCTTCCCCTCCAGTGTTACCATCCAACTATCGAATCCTAATTGACTTGTTTCGAAGCTCCATGAACCCCAATTACTTTGCTCGTTTGCATGAACTTTGAATTATGCTTCTGCGTCGTGGTTCGGGGTTCACTGCTCGAGTTCGAAGCACTTAGTGAAAACGTCAATGGTGCGGCGTCTGTAATATGTCTTAGCGAGCCTCTTCCACCTGACATACAAATGGACACACTTACACACTGGAGATAAGAAGAGTGAATGCGTGACCCAACACACGTACATCAGAAACTTAGCTACGCACTTCTATTTTGTTCAAGTGAGTATGTGCGTCCGTGCGTCTGGCTACATGGGGTACAACCTGCCATAGTTGTTAGTGAGGCTGAATGATTGTGTGCGACAGTCTGAGTTTATAATGGACAGTTTATATGTTGTGCATTATTTATCATTTTGAGACTTATTGTTGGCATTATGAGTCATCCCAGTTAAAACAAATAAAACAAAAACAGATAAAAATTAATTAATAAATAATTAGTAAAAAAAAATGTATGTATATACGAAATATGTAAGTGGTAGTGACGATACAATAAGAAAACTTTTGTCCAACATGAAATAATACAATATTCCCTTATGTAGTAGAGGGCAAAATATGATGCTAAATTTAACTCACACTATTTTCATCGCTCAAGTATCATGGTTGTGAACTCGTGCATCGAGCTTGCCTTTCTTTGGACTGTGTGAGCAAAAGATATAATTAAACATTTATCCTACAATAATTCAATGTATCTCACTACGACCTTGCTACAGCTATTATTACTGATACACATGAGAACATATGAATACAGCAGCAACAACACCAGCAACAAATACAAAAAAAAATCCAGCAGCAACAACAAAAAAATTAAATTAGCTACAACAACAACAACAACAACAATAATAATAAAGACACCTGGGAAGAAAACTCACACTTGTGGATAAGAGTGTATTGTAAACAGTTTAAGTAGCCGCTGCCACCCTTCTCAGAGGAATGAGTTCACTAGGAAGGTCAACGAAACTGTTTACAATGCACCTCACCTACATGCGTGGGTTGGCTTCTCCGTTCTTGGTTGTCACATCACAGTCATTCCCTAGTCATAACACCACCACCAGCAACAGTGTGTGTGTGTGTGTGTGTGTGTGTGTGTGTGTGTGTGTGTGTGTGTGTGTGTGTGTGTGTGTGTGTGTGTGTGTGTGTCCCGGCACCACTGTTGTCCTTACTGAGTCTGCAACATGTCATTCTCACGCCGCACCCTCCATTCCCCTCATCCCAATACTCTCTCTCTCTCTCTTTCTCTCTCTCTCTCTCTCTCTCTCTCTCTCTCTCTCTCTCTCTCTCTCTCTCTCTCTCTCTCTCTCTCTCTCTCTCTCTCTCTCTCTCTCTCTCTCTCTCTCTCCTACCACTTAATCTCCATGTATTTTTTTTCATACCCCGTCTTGTCTTGTTATTTACTCACACATCGTACTTCCTCTCTCTCTCATCCCTGTACTTTTTTCCATCATGACGCATCCTTCTCTGCTCACCACGCCGGGGGAGTGAGGGGGGGAAGATGTAGCCTCTCCCAACACTCCCATCCGTCATGCAAAATTAAATTACTCTGTTGACAGCTTGACAGTGACGTGAAATGTTTCAAGATCAAGGTACGAGAATTACTGTGATAAATTAGATACAATCATTCACAACGCATATTTTTGTTTCTTCATTATCATCACTGTCTTGTTATGTAGCTATGTATGTATGTAACGAGGAACATACTATAGCTGTAATCCTAAAGCTATGTTTACTAATACATTTTTTAAATCTTCCGCACCTACAAATCTAGCAATGCATTTCTATTACTAATGTTATTTATTCATTTATTATATTTAGAGTAACATCTTTTCACTGACAAGCGTCCTTCACCTCTACTTCTTTCCGTCCTCCCTCTCTCCCCTTTCTTACTGGCTCACACACCGTCACGTCCCTTCAACGCTCGGCACGGTGCCACTCTCTCACGCTGTCTCGGCCATCCACTCTTGCCTCCGAGACGAGTGGACAAACGTTCTGGCGCCACTTGTTATATCAGGCGTGTGGTGAGGAGGAGGAACACAAGGCAAAGAAGATGCAGGGGGTGAAAAGGATGAGAGAATGGATGGGGTGTAATATAACTGTGATGTCACCTGCCAGTCTCTCTCTCTCTCTCTCTCTCTCTCTCTCTCTCTCTCTCTCTCTCTCTCTCTCTCTCTCTCTCTCTCTCTCTCTCTCTCTCTCTCTCTCTCTCTCTCTCTCTGAGCATTATGCTTCTATTTCACTTTTGCATTACGGAGAAAAACATTATTTGCTTGCATGAATATACATAATGCATCTACACACACACACACACACACACACACACACACACACACACACACACACACACACACACACACACACACACACACACACACACACACACACACACACACACACACACACAAACACACACACACACACACACACACACACACACACACACACACACACACACACACACACACACACACACACATACACACACACAAACACACACACACACACACACACACACACACACACACACACACACACACACACACACACACACACACACACACACACACATTGTAATTCAGGTCGTCACATTCATCAGTCCCGCAAATTACACAGCAAGACTCGCTAAGTTAAAGAAATGAAAAAAAAAGTCGTGAGTTATAAGAGGAAATTGTGGGTCCCCGGCGGGAGGAGTGACAAGCGGGGAGGTGGGGGGAGGAAGTGGAAAGGATGGGAGGGGAGGGGAGGGGAGTGTTTGGAGGGGCAGGGGCGTGAGGTGTGGGTTAAGGGTGGGCGTGAGGGCTGTTGATGGTCTACGCACATTCATTGGGTTTACTGTCTCTTATCTACGTGTGTGTGTGTGTGTGTGTGTGTGTGTGTGTGTGTGTGTGTGTGTGTGTGTGTGTGTGTGTGTGTGTGTGTGTGTGTGTGTGTGTGTGTGTGTGTGTGTGTAATATTTCGTTGTTTTCTTTCCTGTTTGTCTTTTTTGTTTGTTATGCTTAGGAAGGGTGTTTTTTTTCTTTTCCTTCCTCATTCTATCACGTCTCCCCCTCTATTCAAGGGTTTATTTTGCCCGTACATCTTCATTTCCCTCGTTAAGTGACTAAGAACACATTTTTTTTCCTCTCATTCGCGCTTGACCATAGAAATTCCCATCTCCAACCCCCCCTACGTCACGTCACAACTTTATTACAAGTACGTAACCTTATCTCTACAGTTTACAAGTCTCACTGTTCACTTTTTTTCATATACGCCTTGAACACTCACTCTTTCCTTCTTCACTCCCAGTAAGGGGACGTCACACACTAGTCACTTTTTTTTTTTTGGTACCTCCCCCGAGCATTCTTTCCTTCACACACACACACACACACACACACACACACACACACACACACACACACACACACACACACACACACACACACACACACACACACACACACACACACACACACTATGCAAAGATACAATCTGAGTAATGTAGGTACAACCGTGCTAATTGTATTTTAACGCTACATACATTTAAACCAAACATCGCAAGGGGAATAAAACTGTATGAAGGGCAACCGGTTAATTATGAGTATTTCCTAACCAAACACTACTTAAACGGTATTCTTAGTATTCACTTGCATATTACAAGGGCGAGGAAATGTATCTTCTCCCACCTGGTAAACAAAATGCGGGGTGGGTAATGTGATAGTGGTGGTGGTGGTGGTGATGGTGGTGGTGGAGGCATGGATTCATCACCGCCACCGCCGCCACCACCCGCACTTCAGGTTGTTTACGAGTGAGAAGTGTTGTTTTGAGAATGGTGGTTGATGTGAGCTGGGATCGTAGCTGGCACGGAGTTACTTGACCAACTTCCCTTACCCCTACATCATAAGTACCAGCTGTTTGTTTAGAAGCTGAGAGAAAAAACGTCCTCCTCTCTCCTTTAAAGGCATGAAAAGGATGTAGAAATAATTAATCGATAAAGATACGATAAATGGCGTTATAAACTACAGCATTTTGTGTAAAGTTTCACGAAGTACGAAATCTTAACGTAATATTGAATGTGCTCACGTACTTTTCAACGCATAGCAGAACTGAGCGTCCATTAAACATCAAGAAACACGTGTAATAGAATGCAATAGTAATCAGTATGTCCCGCCATGATACACTGTAGAGACAAGTTAGACCATTAACTTACCTACCAGCCAGACGTCACAGCATCACCGGCAGCACACCACACCACACCACACCTCGGACGCGTCAACCACACTGTGTGCACATCGTCGTCTTCACCTTTCATAGACACACTTAGTAATGAAACACATGTATACTCACTGACACAGCCTGAAGCAGTATTGTAGCCATCAGAAGAAAACATGGTAACACTGGGTGAGAGAAGATCCCGTGCGCTGATTGGTGCATTCCCGTCTTGTTTTAACGAGCGGTTAATTGATTTTCTATTCTTACCAAAACCCTTATTCATGTGTAAGTTACCAGATTATACAATTACAAATGAATGCAATGACATCTTTAGTGATCAATTTGTCACTTATGAATATTGAAGAGATATAACTTGTGTGTGGCATTTGAATGACTTCATAAGGCATGAAAAGGTTATTTATTTTGGTGTTGCATTTCAGGCTGAATCAATTAATAAAGATACAGCAAGGCAGCCCCAACCCCTTCATTATCCTGCAATACAAGGAGTATGATAATGTTACAGAGCATAGTTAGTGATGAGGTTATCTATAATAGTACCTACTCAGTGTATGGTTGTTGCTACACACGAGGCAGCGGACACGGCCAGACGATGCGGCGCCGAGACACATTGGCAAGGGTTCAGTGGGTTCAAAGGAGTACGAACCCCAATCATGAACCCCGATCATGAACCATATATTTATTGTTGGTAGTTTCCTGTTAGTGTAAAATTTTTCGATTAATTTAATATCAGGTTTCCATAAGACTTTTTATTCTTTCTTAGAGATGTATTTCACAATTTTTTTCATCTCTCTCTCTCTCTCTCTCTCTCTCTCTCTCTCTCTCTCTCTCTCTCTCTCTCTCTCTCTCTTCTCTCTCTCTCTCTCTCTCTCTCTCTCTCTCTCTCTCTCTCTCTCTCTCTCTCTCTCTCTCTCTCTCTCTCTCTCTCTCTCTCTCTCTCTCTCTCTCTCTCTCTCTCTCTCTCTCTCTCTCTCTCTCTCGTTACCAGGAAAAACAAACACAGATTATGCAAGCTTTGTATATCAGTCTTATTTTCTTTAAGCATCATTACAAAGATTTTAGAAATATAATAGAAAGGCATTTGATATTTGTACAGACTAGCAATACTGTCTAATAAATTAACACAATCTTACCACATTTTTGGTAAATATGTACATTATTTACATACATAAGACACACAAACCCGCACACACATACACGCATTCGTACGCACACACACACACACGCACACGCACACGCACACGCACACGCACACGCACCCATACACACCTTTGCATTACAAAAGTTGTCTTTTAAGAAAAATAAAACAATCTTCAATATTCTACTAATGAAGTAACAAATGAGTATACTGAATTGTCTACACAAGCATACGCATACATACTCTCTCCTGCCCATGTACCAAAGTTGCACGCTTCTTAATGTATACACTCCATGTATATGCACATACAACAGGTTAGGGGAATAGGGTGTGGGAGGCACTGGGGCAAATAGTAGATTTGAGAGCGTCGCTGTAACACCCTTAATTTGCATTTGTCTTTGTAACACAGCATGTCAGCTCAAGGCACTTAACCGGGTCCAAGTCACGCCCCAATACCTCCACGAAGGACACTTTGTGATCCACCCAAGCAAGACCAAGCAGGAACCACAAAGGAACCTGAAATGCAAAGGCACAGTCCACCTGAACACACACGGGAGACTTAAGGTATCAATTTATTCTCCCTCTCCTGTTCGCTGTACATCGGAGAGTACTTCTCTTGCGTCTGATAGTTTTGCTCCATCTCCTGAAGGCCGCGTCCTTTAGTCTCAGGTACTAAGCAGACTGTAAATACCAATCCGATTAAGGAGATGCCGGCGTACAGCCAAAAGGCTCCATAAAGTCCTAACAGCAGTTGGAAGTCGACGAATGTCTTCACGCTGGCGAAGGAACAAGCGTAACTCACGGAATTCGCAATGGCCCCAAGTCCGCGGTGCTTCAGAGGGAATAACTCTCCAATGTAGATCCAAGCGATTGGGGAGATGCCCAGCGCAAAGGCCACCTGGAAGATCAGTGCACAGGTAAGAGGGATCCAGTCCAGACCGGCACCAGCATCCACGCCGTTGTCGCTGCCTGTGACGTAAAGGAAGGTGCCAAAGCCCGCCAGCGCTGTCGACATGAGGAGGTTTGAGACGATGAGCAAGGGAAGACGACCCACTGTGTCGATCAGAACGGAGGACACCATGCCGGCAAGGATTTGGAGCAGACCCACCACCACCGCGGCGCTGTAAGGGTTAATGCCCACGAATGCCTCGCTCAGAATCGGCACCGCATAGAAGTTGAAGGCGTTGGCACCACTGAACTTCTGGAACACCATCAGGCCACAGGTGATGAGGACAGGCTTAACCAGGTCACGGCGCCACTCCCTGTAGCAAGTAACCTCAGAGTCCTCGCGCATGACCT
This sequence comes from Cancer borealis, assembly GCA_036785275.1. Taxonomy (NCBI): domain Eukaryota; kingdom Metazoa; phylum Arthropoda; class Malacostraca; order Decapoda; family Cancridae; genus Cancer; species Cancer borealis. The sequence goes on along the minus strand of JAXIVD010004606.1, from coordinate 21,715 downwards.
CTATGTTTGCCTTCATGGTTTCCAGCTCCTGAGTCACGTCCAGGCCTCCCCGCAGCCATGTCAGTGAGGTGGCGGCGTCTTCTTCGCGGCCGCGGTAGAGTAAGTAACTGGGCGTCTCAGGGATGAGCATGAGCGCCAGGAAGAGCAGTGCTGGAGCAATGGAAGCCACCATGGCGAGCTGACGCCAGTCGAGGTACACTCCAAGCAGGAAAGAGAGCAGCATCCCTACGTTGGTGGTCAGCTTGGCCACCGAGCAGAGGCAGCCACGGATCTCTGGGTGGGCAATTTCGCTGATGTACACAGGTGTGACCAGCGACACTATTGCTGAGCAGATGCCACACATGAACGAAGAAGCGTACACCATGTATACACTGGAGGCAAACACCGTCAGCAGCCACGAAAGAGCAAAAGGGAGAGCCACCATTGCCAAGACGCTCTTTCTGCCTAACCTCATCGCAAATCCGCTGGGAATGCCGCCGAAGAAGGCCCCAAGTAGAGACAGAGAGGCAATCCATGAACCTTGTTCGGCAGTGATGGTGAAGTAGTAAGACTGTGTACTGTTCGTGGGGGCAGGCAGCTGCATGGAGGCGAGGGCGGGTGATGAATAACCCTTACCCAAGCCCGTTGCCAAGGGTCCCAAGGCCACGATCAACGTCGCCACAACCTGCAAAGGACAAAGAGGGAAGGACGTAAGTACAGGTGAATATCATGAGACTAACACGGTATCAACTTACACATGTCTGTCTGTCATACAGGAGTGTCTGCATCAGAACCCACACCAGCTCTGAGGGATGCCAGAGGACGGAAAGTCGGGAGGCGGAGGCACCAGCCGGCCCTTGACGCTACCCAGCCCATGGTTAAAGGTTACTTGAGCATAGCCAGTAAGTGGCTGCATATAGTTAGAGTGTGACAAGAATGTGGTGTAAAATTACTGGAGCTTAATATTCACAACAAACTGTCCATCACGGAGACATACACCATGTGACTATACCACGCGTTCCCATTTTCTTAGGCACGGCACGATAAGGTTGCCACCTGCACCTTAAGAGGTCACAGTCAAGGATAGAAAACAAAACTTGATTCCTTCTGAGGGCGTCTGTGTTATGCTCCCGTGGTACAACTTGAATAGTAAGGACAACCTCGACTCTTCTTACTACGTACTATCCTGCCTCCCACGCATTCAGCAACTGGCTCCCTCTTTAAACACCCAAGAACGTCTCGTGGAATACTACACGATCTAAGTTGCTTACTTTCGTTGCAAGTGTACTCTCGTTAACTTGTTAGTCTTGAAAAATTCATTTTCTTAATTCATAAGTAATTACAATACTGATACATTAAACAGCGAAGTGTTAAAGAGAGAGAAAAAATGATTTGTTTGATTAACAGTAACTAGCATAACAATGAAGTAGACGAATGAACAAATGAATAAATATATAAATAATCTTGACACAAAACTCCCACCTTAAATAATTAGAATTCACACTGAACCCCCTAAATCCTGTCTTGGGTGACTGACTGGCGTTCTTAAGTTACGTTGAAGGACTTCCCACAAGACTGGTATTCTGATCCGCGTCCACGGCTTCGATGAGCCTCTCGAGGGGTGCGGCTTTATGATTCTGGGGCTAGAGATATTAATGACCTTGAGGAACGTAAGTGAATGCAGGAGAATGGGGATGGTATTTTGACATCATCAACTACCTTTTACGGACTCGTGTGCTGAAGGAGTGATACAAGACTGCGTTGTTGTCCTGCGGGTTATTTGACTGTGGTATGCCGTTGCTTCATTATTTCTTTCTTTCATCTATTGGATCGTTTCTGTTGAGCTAATTTATGCCGTGTAAGTGGGGTTTTTTTGTAACCTTCGTGCTGAGTTTATTTATATTTGCATTGGTAGTAGGTGGGGGAGGGAGGGAGCACGTGTATGTTTTTTCGAAATTGTATTCATAATGAGCTCACACGAAGAAGTAATCGGCGCCCTTGCATTGCCAGCACGTGATTCGTCGATACACCTGAGAGATAACGGAGAAGGGTTCGGTGCGGCAGAGCATGAGCAAAAGAGATAAAAACGCATGACATAACCGCGAGATATTCAACCTTATTACACATGTCCCTCTATCACAGTTTCCATCTTCTGTTAAAAGTTCAAATTAAACCTCAAACATCAGTAGTATCTTTCTTATTTTTCCATATAGGTAAATCACTACACGTAAGCTTTCCTCCTCCTACTAATGGTCAGTGGTAAGCATTCACTGGTTGGTATTTTTCTTTGTTTAGTGAAATGTGAATGTATAACACACGCATTTTGAACCGTGAGAACGATGACCGGAATATTTTCTTTTTCAGGGGAGGCAATAAACCTGATTATTAACCAACATTTCTCACCCTTGACTAACACGCCTGCAGACCCGCTAGGTTAGTGCCCCTTCAGAGGTGCTCATGAGAAATGTTGCAGTTACGGTGGATTAAGTTTTTCTTATACACAATATACATACATGAGTACTACTTGCATTGCCTTTACTCCTCCTTCCGTGAACTTACGACTCAATATAATTACTTCCTACATAACCTCGCCGTGATGTAAAGTGTGTAATGTGTGTCCTCTGAGGAGTGAACTTTGGCAACTCTCACAACCTCCGTCACCACAGTCACAATACTAAAGATTTTCCTGCATTTTATACCTTACCGGTGTTCTTACTTCCACGTCTCCACGATTTCTTTCTACTTGAAGTCTCCTGCCCCTGCTCTTCCCATGATATACTGACTAATGACAGACATTATTGATATCAACTACCTTGACACACACACACACGCACACACACGCACACGCGCACACACACGCACACACACACGCGCGCACACACGCACACGCACACGCACACGCACACACGCACACGCACACGCGCACGCGCACACGCACACGCACACGCACACGCACACGCACACGCACACGCACACGCACACACGCGCACACGCACACGCACACGCACACGCACACGCACACGCACACACACACACACACACACACACACACACACACACACACACACACACACACACACACACAACTTCCCTTGCCCCTCCACACATCCCTTGATTCCTTTTCCCCACCCCTCCTCCTCCTCCTTCCTCTACGGTGATCGTCTGTATCCTCACCTGGGTCAGCCGCTGCGGCCTGTTGCTGTATATGAGGCTCAGTGTGGAGCTCGCCATCGCTGAGGTATGATGAGGTTCACTCTGGAAGCGTAACAAAAACAGAGGAGTCAGTACAAAACATAAGAACCAAATGGGTGGTAGTTTATAGTCATTTATAATATTCATGTAACATTATCCCTCATGTTTTTATACATTAAATTACATGCACTTTCCTCATTTTGTTGTCACATGACTTGATACAACGTAATATTTACAGTGATTACACTTATGTAGTTATGCCAGATAATCATAAAACTTGATTCACAGTGAGAAAATCTTGCAGACATACAATTGGGTCCCCATTATATAAAATCTCATTTACGAAGCCAGATTTAGACATTATTCATATAAAGTTGTATAACTATGACGTTGTTTAACTGAGCTGGTGTCAACTAAGTTAAAATAAGTAATGAAACCACTAATACTAGATGACCACGAACGAACAAACAGGAAATACTAGGATGACTGTTATACTGATAGTTATGTATGCCAAGACCAAGACCACTTCAGTGTGTGTATGATGGGCATAACACAGCGAGAACCAAGTAATATCAGTTAGTCGCCAGCGAGTGTCACACCAGCCGTCACCCCATACCAGAGATGCCTCCATTCAAACTCATCCTGAATCAAACTGAATGGCTTAACCCCCAAAGTGCCATGGCCTACAGCATCCTAGAGGTGTGCTTTGATAGTCAGCCGCTCACACAGGACTACTAGAACTACCACATTCCGGCATATCAGCCATCAAGAATCGTAAATAATCACAACTACGACTGTCTATGTTTGGTGTCCGTCGTCACACAAACAAACACTCCCCACAAAAGGCTTGCGGAGTCATTGAACCACACATCCACGAGCCTTTCATAGCCGTTTAAAGCGTCAGAAAGTAAATCTAATATGCTGCATCCTTACACTCACCATCACATATGAACCAGGACGTAATTAGAAGGAAAGGGAAAAACTGAAGTGGGTGGGAGAGTAGAAATAATCCTTACTAATACGAATTACCAAACCACTAATCAAGGCAAGTTTGTAGAAGCTGAATTTGAACTCAACTCTTATGATGAATTGATAAATAAAAATATAACAACCGCTTTATCTATTACAGTTTTGGTGAATGTTTTCCTCCTTTTATCCACCTCCTCAGTAGGGTTGGTGGAGGCACGGGCTGAGTGTTCATTAAAGGGTGACGTGCGTGTTGCTGGGGTCTGGCGGCCTTCAACAGTGTCCCTGCACCCCTTCACCCCTGCTTCCCTGCCGCCCTACACCCCTGCCTCCCTGTACCCCTGCCTCCCTGCACCCCTTGTGCTCCCTAGTGCCAGCCCCGCGGCTCTACTGGCACCGTCCCTTAATGGCCATCTTGCTGACGATCTTCTTGTTTATTTACAGTTTGGCCTTTGACTTCCTCCCTCCAGTCTAAGAAGAAGAAAAAAACAATCCTTTCCATTCATCCTTTGATCCACTTTTTTCGTGACCCCTTCATCACTTTTGTTTTCCCGCTTCGTTTTCCTTCTCACTTTCCTCGCTTAAAGTTCTGTATTTTCAAGTTCTCATTCAAACATAAGAGGAAGACATCTCCATCTGTACTCCTCCCTTTCATCACTCCTTTAGCGCTATATTCCCCCATAGCATCTCCCCTTCCGTCTCGCCCACCTCAATTAACTCCCCCTCCCTGTGTTCCCTTAAGCCCCGTCCCTCCTAAATAGCGGACGGGCGGCTGAACTTGATACACTGAACCAAAAACTGTCTCGAGCGCTCAAGGAAGATGCAATTTTGGCGGAGATGCAAAAACCAGCGAGAAAATGAGTACTTGCTGGAGCCGGAAGAGAGGTAATACTAATGAACACTGGTCTGGAAGCGACGCCCCTCTCGTGTGTGTGTGTGTGTGTACGAGAGAGAGAGAGAGAGAGAGAGAGAGAGAGAGAGAGAGAGAGAGAGAGAGAGAGAGAGAGAGAGAGAGAGAGAGAGAGAGAGAGAGAGAGAGAGAGAGAGAGAGAGAGAGAGAGAGAAAGAGGAGAGAGAGAGAGAGAGAGAGAGAGAGAGAGAGAGAGAGAGAGAGAGAGAGAGAGAGAGAGAGAGAGAGAGAGAGAGAGAGAGAGAGAGAGAGAGAGAATTATGAAACAAGATCCGAGACTGAAACCCTCACTTTAGGAATTAAGCTGATAATATTCCTTATAACAGTTGTTACCACGACGCCTCCCTCACCTCACACACACACACACACACACACACACACACACACACACACACACACACACACACACACACACACACACACACACACACACACACACACACACACACACACACACACACACACACACACACACACACACACACATTATCTTCTTTGCCAACTCTACTCTGTCCTACGTGTTTGTCTCGAAGCTATGTCGACTCTCTGTTCGAACCCTGACAATTCAGTGACATATATCTTTCACTTCCGTCAGTGTTTCAAATATATATAAAGTGATCGTCAAGGTGTGTTACCATGGTAATTAATGAAGGAGAGATAAGTAAGAATGAAAGGAATGAGGGAGGGAGGGAGGGAGGAAGGAGAAAGGAAGGGTAAGGAGGAGGGGGAAGGGGTGGAGGGAAATTAATTAAGAGGTGCATCGCGTCTGAGTGCCAAGATCTCAGTCAGGTAGATGCCGTGTGAGGGTAGGGACATTTTTTGCCACCAACATTATCCTCTTTCTCTGTCTCTGTCTGTGTGTGTGTGTGTGTGTGTGTGTGTGTGTGTGTGTGTGTGTGTGTGTGTGTGTGTGTGTGTGTGTGTGTGTGTGTGTGTGTGTGTGTGTCTCTATCTCACGTACACACACAGACATAAATAATAGTAATAAAACACGCAGAAAAGTTATAAATAAACCCTCCCTTTTCCTTTCTTCATTTCCTCCGTTTTTTAAAATGATGACTCTCCTCCCTTAGCAAGTGTGGGTCGGTCAGTCAGCGTGGCGGCGCCCTTCTCGCCTTCCTTTGCCCAACAAGTTTGACGAAAAATAAACCGATTAGCCAGAAAGGCGACACCGGTGGGACTCGAGGCAGTTAACTCACCAGTCATGAGTTCAACAACAAGGAGGAGATTAGGAGTCTCACTAACATGCAGTTTACTTTCTTTATATCCGTCTCGCTGCCCGGATGGTTATAACGGTGAAGCTTAGACCATCCCAGAGGTGGTCTTGATAATCTTTCTGCTATCATTTATCACCTAAAGCATCGTTTATGACCAAGAAACAAACAAATTCCATCTTTTAAGCACCACAGTGTCCTTGTGTCTGAGTGAGTAGCGTTGGCTGGCCTTGTGTTCTGCTGGCACCTCCGCCAAGTGTCTGCCATGACCTGCTGCACCACTCCGTTCATCACGCTCCGCCATCACAACACCGTCAACACTACCATCTCCAACGCCACTAAATCCAACACCATCATCTCCTCCACCTGCTTCTCTAATCATTAACACCATTAGATATGATTTTCCCTTCCCGCCCACTTCATCACAGCGCATCCATTACGCTAAAAGAGGAATGAGGTGAGGAGGTGGGATTCAAGGTGCACTGGCTATAAATAAACACTCGTCATAGTTCTGAAGGACGCAGACAGAACGGGCAATGCATGCATGTCACTGCTTTCCTTCTGTCCCTCCGTCAGCAACACCACACACGCGGGAGCTTCACCACCACTACACCACTAACTACAAGTGTGTGTGTGTGTGTGTGTGTGTGTGTGTGTGTGTTTGTGTGTGTGTGAGTCTGTGTGTGTGTGTGTGTCGTACTGTCCAAGGGTGGAGTGACAACAACGTCCTCACACCTGTGGAGTCTATACGGGTGGGATTAGCGAGGAGGTCCAGGTGTGAGAATTAGGGTCACGGTAGCTCGTGTTTGGGGCTCAAAGACACGAAGCCTCATCGACCATACAGTCCAACTTTGTTTACACCACATACACCAGAACCATATACTTCCCCTCACCACTGCTCACACTAACAGCTTCCCAAACACTCCCTCTCTCCCTCCACAACCAACCATCTCATCCCTATCCCTCTAACAACGCATCTCTATAACGACTCGTCCCTAACACAACTACATCAACAATCCAATAACCTCTTCACTCACTACCATCTTCATCACCCACACCTACAACAAGAGAACAGTTATATTCTTTATCAAATTGTTGTTCTTCCCCTCCGATGCCAAACACACTACTACATGATCATTTGTTTTAATACCGAATAAACTGGTTAAACAAAGCATCAAGCAACCTTCACTTGACCCCGAGTACACACATATATTGGACTATAAAAAAACAGGTACTCCGGCGAAACACGACCCGCGGCACAAAGTAATCGTTATATGTTAAAGGGGAAGTCAGAAACGATCAACGCCTGAATTATCGCTCAAACTACCCAGACGAACCCAATATTACAGGTCCCCCCCAGCCTGTTCTTTGCATCGCCCCTCCCTCCCTACCTCCCTCTGCTTAGGCTCAATAAATCTACCTTTCCTGTCCCCATCCCATCTCTTCTAACCTTCTCCCTGCGTCGTGAGTTCAAGAATCATGGCTGTCTGTCTCCGCCGGCGACTTCTGAGCGTTGAGCAAGGAATACTCCCAAGTCTGGCATGCGATTACATTGTTGAGGATGAAGTAACAAAGAAAAAAAAGTCTCGGCTGTCATGCGGGAAAGGAGAGAAGAGAGAGTAAGTATGGGAAAGGAATAGGGTAGTAAAGGAAGGAGGAGAGAAGATTGTGAGGAGGGGATAGAAGGGGATGAGAAAGGGGAATGAAAGAAAGGGGAATGATATATCTTCAAGGACAATTCTAGTCTGGTTTGTGTCTAATGTGTTTAGGTGAAGAGAGAGAGAGAGAGAGAGAGAGAGAGAGAGAGAGAGAGAGAGAGAGAGAGAGAGAGAGAGAGAGAGAGAGAGAGAGAGAGAGAGAGAGAGAGAGAAAAAAAAAAATAGTACAGATAATTCTCATGCCAGAAGAGATAGAATAGTTTATAAGGACCGTAAAATAAAATCCTATACAATAAAATCACGGAAACTTTACAACACACGATCATAATAACCGTACTACATTCTTCTTCTTTTTTTTTTTTTTTCTCTCTCTCTCTCTCTCTCTCTCTCTCTCTCTCTCTCTCTCCCCCCCCCCCCCCCCCGTCACCACACCCTAACAACCATTAGTTACTGCTCAACCCCTTCAAACACCGCGTCATTTGCGCCCAAAGTTATGTATCAAGTACCGTTTTCTTTACCTTTTCCCTCGCGTGAAAAATGAAGCCAAGTATAGATTTGCAGCGACGGGAGTTAGGAAGAATCTTACACTACATTTCTTTAGTCAAATTGTAGAATAATATGTATAAATCTGTATAATATGAGCGTAGTATAAAAGTGAACGAGTTTGTGTATATATAATCACGTATGAATGAATGAAAAAAAAACTAATGTAATACAGTTATCTCCGTGTTGACGTATAGGAGACTAACATGTTACGGAGTGAGTGGAGTGGAGTAGAGTGGAGTGGAGTGGTTTAGAGCGCCAAGGTAAACAAACACATGGATCATCAAGGATTTCTATTTGCAAACACTGCCAAGCGTTGACAGCGACAGTTACGTGAATAAAAGACGTGATCCAGGAGGCTGCGTAGATCAATCTCTTATCTAAACGCATCTATCTACTTACTCACTTCTAAATAATCCTTCTCACTCCTAACACGTAAAGAGGATTATATCAGAATCAAAAGTGGGCTTCCATGGGCCTACACTATAATCTGATCTACCTCCAACCCCCCAACCCTCTCTCTCTCTCTCTCTCTCTCTCTCTCTCTCTCTCTCTCTCTCTCTCTCTCTCTCTCTCTCTCTCTCTCTCTCTCTCTCTCTCTCTCTCTCTCTCTCTCTCTCTCTCATGGGGGTATGTGAAGACGTAAAGAGGCAAATAAGTGTAATCAAGTGTAGTCTCCAGCAGTGTCTCATGTGCTGGCCACGACCAGGCACGGGAATGGATGTGGAAGTGGCCATTCGTCTCCCTTTGTTTACCCCCGTCGTGAGGAGTCGGGGCAAGGGGAAGGCTAAAGGGTCGGTAGAGATAAGATCAAATCCCCCTTTCAGAGCGCCCTTATTATCCTCCTCTCATTGGCGACAGTAATCCTAAGGCGCGGGAGAAAGTGTGAATGATCATATGAACTGAAAATACTCCTACAATCTGTGATTTTTTTGCCTTTTACTTCCTCTCCTTCCTCGTTTGTTTTTTTTCTTCGTCGATTTGCTTTGATTTTACGTAACTTGCTCTAGGAACACGCACACGCACACGCTCACGCACACGCACACACACGCACACACACACACACACACACACACACACACACACACACACACACACACACACACACACACACACACACACACCGGATCGAGTGGGAGCGTGAGACAGCCAACAACAAGGAGACAAGACGGGAACGCTGCTATAACCAAGCCTCCTGTTTTCCTCCTCCTCCTCCTCCTCCTCCTCCTCCTCCTCCTAGCTTACTCCCTCCGTTTTCTCAACCCTCTCCCTGTCACGGCAACTTCCCGCCTGTCTCTCCCGCTGTCACTTCCTCCGTTGCTCTCTGCGTGACTGCGCGGCGACAGGCGAGGAAAAATAATCTTCCCACAGACTTGCGAACTGAGGCGCCTCGCAATGAGCTTAAACTTGCAAACTACGCCCTTCACTTGACTCCTAGGACAGAGATAAGACTCATTGCAGGTCTCATACACCTTACGACCCCCACGTGTTCCTTGGTTGGTGTTTATCATCCTATGTCTGTGTTGTCACCTTGTCTTTCCTGCATCGTCCCGCTAACCCAATGCGGTGCTCTAACAAATGGCTGAGGAAATACGATAGAGGAGCAAAGAGAGATTATGTGATTATGTGGGTTTGTAACAAGTGAAAGTATCGCTGTGAATGATGTATTGGACTGGAATAAAGAGGTAAGTATAGACGGGGATGAAATATTGTGCAGGGGTGAAGATAAGAGTGCAGAAAACAAAGAGGGTTTAAGGTGCGGTGTAAATACTAAGTGATGGGTTACCTGAGGGGTGGGCAAGGCGTGAAGGTAAATCAAGTGTAGTTTGTCAAGAGAACCACGATCAAAAGGAACAACTCGCTACTAGAAATTAAAAATAAATAAAAAAAAACTAAAAATAAAAGGAAGGAAAAATCTTCACCCGTTTTCCTTAAGGTCTTCTTGCGTCACATGACTCTTAAAAGACTCTAAATAAAACAAAGCACACTCTTAAATCAATTGAAAAAAACAAAATTCCTTAGATTTCACGTAATGGCGAACACTAAACATTTTATAACTTGCGTCTATATGCATGTGTACGTATGTGTTGCTTTGCGTGCGTCTATGACTGACCATGTGCGTATTGTAATTGAGTGCGAGTGTCAAGCGTCACATTACGCAAGACAGTAACATGTTGAGAGCACGTGTAGTAGTAGTTACGTGATGAGTGACGGATGACGATAGAGGTAGTGACGCTGTGACATATACTTAATTAGTGGCGGGAATGAGGAAAGACGGGGCGTGATGGGGGTGGGGGGAGGTAAGTGACTGATGGTGATGGATGGTGAGGGTGAGGATGAGGCGGGGCAGCGACAGGGCAGATAACAGTGAGGTGATGGTATGCCCTTGAATGTCGTCACGGTAAACAGAGGCACTTTCTCCGGTGTGAATGTATTAAGGTCTACTGTGAATTGTATCCTTAATTATAATGTCTTCCTCCTCTTCCTGTCTCCATTAAGTCTTCCCTCCACACCTATTCCTTCTTCACCCTCCACCTCCGTTTCCTCCTCCTCCTTCTCCTCCTTATCTCTCCCATTAGCCTCTCGTCATATCCTCTCTAGGCAGTTATCAACAAAATCTTTTCTAAAACTACTTAAGCTATTTATTTTTTTCATTATGTATTTATATATATTTTTTTTTCTCTCTTAAAACCTAATCCAACGTAAGTCAGAAATTATAAACAAAGACTTAACGCATTTTACTGCACTTCATCTTTTTTCTCATTATGTATGCTAATTTTTTTTCTTTCCTATGCCTCAAGTACTCCTCCTTCCTTTACATCAACACAGACTATTTTCTTACTATTCAGTTCTACAAAGCTTCTCTATTATGTGTACGTGTATGTGTGTATGTACGTTAACGTCTTGCTGTACAAATATTCCTCTCCAAATCCATTACTTATTCTGATGCTGCCCTTTCAAGTATCTGTCCTCTTCAGTTTTTTTTTATATCATATCGTCTGGCAGAAAGAAAGTGTTTATCCTTCACAAGGTTATCATCGCCTCGTCTCGGCTATCTTAATATTGCTTTCCCTTACACTCATTCATTTCCACCTTCCTTCTAGACGTCAAAACACGCTCACTCAACACCTACGAAAGAGAGAGAGAGAGAGAGAGAGAGAGAGAAGAGAGAGAGAGAGAGAGAGAGAGAGAGAGAGAGAGAGAGAGAGAGAGAGAGAGAGAGAGAGAAAGAGAGAGAGAGAGAAAAAAAAAA
>JAXIVD010004606.1:0-5000 GCA_036785275.1 Cancer borealis | reverse complement strand
TGTGTGTGTGTGTTGGGACTGAGGAGTGTCAGGTTTCTGCTAAGAAAACGAGCAGACCACAGGCAGGTCTATACCACCACCTTTTCTTCCTCTTCTCCTTCCTCCTTTTCAGTTTTTCCAATATACTTTTCATAGCTCGCGGCGCCACAACAGCTGCATAATTAGCAAAGAGTATTATTCTGAACCTCCTCTACCTTCACAAAACTTTCCTTCATTAACATAGACCAGCCACCATCATCCCTACCCTTCCCCCCTGCTCACCTGTCACCCCTCCCTTCCCGTCACCTGGGTAATGACCATACATTACAACTCATCAACACCCTCACACCACAACCCCCCTCCGCCAATCACTAACCCCCCTTCGATAATGACCCACAATTACTATTTAATTACCATGGTACCCTCACTATAACCCCCGTCACCACCTAACCACACTCCGCTACCCACCTGGCCGGCACTCGTCTGCAGGTGGGGGTGGAGGAGGGAGGGAGTCGCCCCTTCAAAACGGTGGCTCATACTCTGTCTCTTGATTATAAAGAGCAACGCCCCACGCCCTCCTGTCGCTACCTAAATGTCAGATATCCATACCTAGCGCCACGGTACAGGTGGGACTTACGGGAGTAACACGCGGACAAACAGGCACTTAACGAAACGCTTCCCTTCACCTGTCTAAATACGGTAAAGGTGATGGTGGTTGTGATGGTGGTTTTGATGTTGTTCGCTCACAGTGTTAGTCTCGTTCTTAACTTTCAGGTTCCCGGGTGGTTTTTTTTTTTTTTTTTTTTTATTTATATAAGAAATAGCCTACATTATAATGAAAGGTATTTGTCGGTTTCTTCTTTGATATGAACATTTACATATTTCTTCTTTGTTCAGAATCTTCATTGATTATATCTAGATCCTCTGAATAAGATGAATTCAAATTACTCTATAATCAACAGGTTAATTATTCTGTTTTAACACCTTTTTTTGTACCCTTTTTTTACAGCTAACCTCAAGTATTTCCTTTCCACACTCCTGACAGCTCCTCCTGCCTGCACCTGCCCCTTATTACTGCATTCTTCACCGAACACTAATATTCACTTCTACTGATAGAATCAACTATACAGAAAGAACAATCATTCACCTCTAATCTTACTGCCTTCCATTTTTTGTTCGTCTCTGTTGGAGCTAATGGGAGACTGAGCTGCGTGTGTGTGGAGAAAGTTTTTCCTCTCTCTCTCTTTCTCTCTTTCTCTCTCCTCCCTCCCTCCTCCTCCTCCTTCCCACAGTAAGTGACATTCGATCTTCCTTCAACAACCCTTGAGCAGGTCTCCTTCCCTCCCTCCCTCCCTCCCTCCCTCCTCCTCTCCGTTTCCTCTCTCATTTCCTTCTCTCCCCCTCCTTTCTTTTTGTCTTGACGTTCCCTCTCTTGAAATCTTACCCAGCTGCACTTCACAGTATTCGACAAATGTTCGATTATCTCTCTCTCTCTCTCTCTCTCTCTCTCTCTCTCTCTCTCTCTCTCTCTCTCTCTCTCTCTCTCTCTCTCTCTCTCTCTCTCTCTCTCCTCTCTCTCTCTCTCAGCATATTTATTGGCCGTAGGAAAGAAAATGAGGGAGAGAGGAAAAAGGTATGAGGGTTGCGGAACAATTGGTTTAGTGAGGGATCAAGATTGGAGGAAGTTCATGTGACGTGCTGAAAAATTATATGTGCATGTCTCTCTCTCTCCTCTCTCTCTCTCTCTCTCTCTCTCTCTCCTCTCTCTCTCTCTCTCTCTCTCTCTCTCTCTCTCACTCTCTTCTCTCTGTTATTACTTTTATTTTGTTCCTAATCATTTTCGTCTATTGTTAATTTGCTTTCATTGTTTAGATTTGTTCCCATAATTCCCACAGTGGTTTACAGAGCTCATAACTATTGAGGTTTATTAGTTCTCAATGTGGTAACTTTCTGGTGCTTCGAATACAACATTTATCCACCAATTTATCCACCTGTTATTTCCCGGACCACTCTATTCTTATTATTAAACGTTAACAAACCCCCTTTCTCTATATACAAATCCTTCTAAGATTACCCTTCAAAGTCAGTCTTAACTATGAATACCTGACTCACCTCAGCTAAATTGGGTGTCTAAAACTAAGCCTTCAATCGTCTTCGTCCACTAAAGTCAGTCCTGCATTAGTTATTCTTCTGCCACTCCCCAGGTGTTGGCTCTGTGCCCACACCTTGCCCGCCCCTGTAATGTATAGAGTACAGTGTGCTTTCCATGTGCGGGGGAGCTACGCCCACCATTGCACTTCTAAACAAGGTAAAGGCAATAGTATCGTTTGTCTCATTATCTACTCGCTTGTAAATAAATGTTCAGTCTCTTTCATTGGTCTGCAGCAGTGGATCTTCTCTTACGGTCTTTCAACGATTCATTCATGGTAACTACTCGTCCCCATCCCCATATTAAAGTCTTCGCTGCATGAGGTGATCCACTCATTATATTATCATTACTGTTATCACCATCTTCCTATAATGCAAGACTGAACCTTGCCCTTCCTTGAACCACTTCCCCGGTAAAGTATGGAACAGTCGGTCGTATACTCTGTTTTTTTTTCACCTTCCTACATGTCATTTGTGAACTGAAATGACTTGCCTTTTGGGAACTTCTACTCCTTTCCTGGTATATGGGATTTGCTCTTAGTGGGATCTTTTCATAGACTTGTTAGATAGCCATTAGTCAGTCCCTTTTGTTGCAGAAAAAACTTGTTCTTAAGAAAAAAATTCTTCCTTATTTCTTTTGATCTCTTTTTTTTTTTTTCTCTCTCTTCTCTCTCTCTCTCTCTCTCTCTCTCTTCTCTCTCTCTCTCTCTCTCTCTCTCTCTCTCTCTCTCTCTCTCTCTCTCTCTCTCTTGCCCACAAAGGTTGATCGAAATAGACGCACGAAGCATGAGGATGAAACGATAAGAAGACGAGGAGGAGGAGGAGGAGGAGGAGGAAGAGGAAGATGAGAGAAAGAAGGGGAAGAGGAATAAGAGAGAAAGAAGAGGAAGAAATGAAGAAGAAAAAGAAAGAGAGAGAGAGAGAAGAAAAAATTTGAGAAAAAGAGAAAAAAATTAATTTAAAAAAAGAGGAAGGGAACAAGATAATAAACGAGTAAAAACGAAAGAAAGAAAAAAAGAAAAGAAGAGACGGAGTGAAAAGAATCTGAAAACAATTATGAGGAGAAGGAGATAGAAGAATGAGGAAGAAAAGAAACAGAAGACCTGAAGGGAGGGAAGGGAAGGGAAGGGTAGGTAACAGCGCCCCGCCAGGCAACGAGACACAAGACAGGGAAACTCACAGAGGACGGCGCTGTGGTGGTGGTGGTGGTGGTGTGTCGGCGGAGACAGCACAAAGGTCAACACTTAGATGGGACGGTAAGATTTTGCTGTCTTATAATCAGTTGCATGTGTGTGTGTGTGTGTGTGTGTGTGTGTGTGTGTGTGTGTGTGTGTGTGTGTGTGTGTGTGTGTGTGTGTGTGTATGGGGCTAGATGTGAAGGGATTATGGGAGGCAAAGCAAAACAAAACAATACACTTTCTTTTTTCTCTTGTATTATTTTGTTCCCTTCCTCCCTTTTTTTTTAGTTTTGGTTTCATAACTTGTATAAGATAACACGGACAAAAAGAATAGGAGATGGGATACAAAAAATAACACGAAAGTTGGAAAAAAATATATATATGTAAAGTGAAAGGAGAATAATGGAGTTTTCGATTGTGATCATAAGCTTTCACACACCCAAAAAAAATATATATAAAAAATAAATACCGACACTTTTTTTTCAGCTATATTACACACTTTCATCTTTTAACTCTCAGTCTTCCCATGCTCGGCCTCAGGGAAACACCTCAATTATATGACAATAAAATCATCGGAATCCACTTTAGATCCTGTTCACTCCTTTACAATCCTGTGCTGACTCCATTAAGAGCAAAGAAATATTTTATACTTCCAACATTATCGTATCACCTATCAACACCTTCCCTGTGACTATACCTTTAGTAATAAGTGAGTGAAATCTTGACCACCTCATCTGATAATATAAGTCAAGATACAATGTCCAACTTGCCCTTCCATCTTCTATCACCTTCTCGTTTGCCTCTTTGTTCTCCTCCTCTTCCTCCTCCTCTCTCATCTTTCCTATTCCTCCTTTTTCTTTTCCTTCACCTCCTCTTCCTCTACCCAACTTTCAAGATTAGTGCGTCCATCTCATCAACATAAGGCTTGGACCAGTGTTCTTCACCACCACCACCACCAATACACCACCACCACCACCACTCTCGGATGCCCCACCTCCACATCTCAAATATCCCCTTCCAACCTAACCACGCAGCACGGATACTTACTTCACTGGCAACGATAAGAACAACAATGAAATCACTACCACACTGCCGTCACCACAGCAACAAAGCAACGACTCCAGCAACACCTTAGAGTATAATGAGTAATAACTTTCATTGAGCAGCAAAAAATAATAATAATGGATAATGATAACGATAAATATGACAACAATACCGACGACAACAAAAAAAACGAAGACAAAAGAAAACAGGATTTTTTTTTTTGTGGTGTTATCATACGTTATCATAAGTTCGGATCTCAACTGAATACTTATGAGCTTTTCACACCCTCTCACACACACACACACCCACACACACACACACACACACACACACACACACACACACACACACACACACACACACACCACACGCACACGCACACACAAAAGGTTTACAGGCTATACTTTTAAGCTTCTATGTGGGTCAAACGTACACTCTGCCTCCCCTCAAGCATAGAAACAGTGACTATACAGAAGCATGCGTCAGTTATCCCCTCTGCCCCTCTGCCCTCTTCCTGCTTCGTGTGTGCTTTTCGCGTTGCTCTAACACATCCACACACCACCCCACCCATCCACCCACCCTCCACCCATCCACCCACCCACCCACCCACCCACCCACACACACACACACCTTAACCTCCACTTACGTTAT
>JAXIVD010004605.1:7500-32500 GCA_036785275.1 Cancer borealis | reverse complement strand
TGCAGTCACTTGTTTTTCTCACACTTTAACATATTGCGTTCTGCAAGGAAGCTGTGGACATGAGTGTCCTTGCGGTGGGCGAGGCCGCTACCAAACCCCTTCAGTGGGCAGCGAGGATGGGACGGGAAGAGGGAGGGATGTTAAGGGGATGTGTCGCGTCAGGGTTTGACAGACAGACTTTGACGGAGACGGATGAGGGAGATCAGTGCGTGGTAATGACTTAAGGGTATCAGGTGGTGGTGGGGGTGGTGGATCGAGAAGCTTATGTGCAGTAATAAAAGAAGTGAAGTGCATTGGTGGCTGGGCTGGAGCGAACTGTGCAGGGTTAGGAGGAATGTAGATGGCAGGGGAGGAGTGTGAGGTGGTGACAAGGCTAGTATTGGTGTTATAAGGTGGTGTTTAGGATGTAGGGATGGTGGTGGCGCCCAGGCTGGAATGGCTAAGGCTGGAGACGACCTTTGAAATGTAATAAGTTAGTTGATAACAGTCATCATAATTTAACACACCTTCGAAAAAGAGGAAAATAGTAAAAGGACACCAAACGTTTCCAAGGTCGTGTGTGTGTGTGTGTGCTTACATTTTTTCCTAGTGCACGTATAAGAGGTATTTTTTGCACTATTCGTTTGTTGTCTTCCTCAATTTTCTTCTCTTTATCGTCTTCTTTTCTTTTCTGTTCATTATTATTATCATTTATTATTATTATTATCACCATTGTCATTACTGTTATCATAAATTTACATACACATACAACCCCTGCTGATGAGTGTGTTTTGTCTTTGGCAGCACAAGGAGTGGAAGGCGAAGCAAGGGCGGCTGTGGGGGGGCGGGCCGCGTGATGGCCCGCAGCACCATCATCATCATCAGCACCACCAGCAGCAGGACACAACGTTAGCGCCGCGGTAGAGGTGAGCCTGATGGTGACGTGTAGTGACTCTTCATATTCTCATACATAGTGATCAGGTAAAACTCATGTCATAATAATGTGCAAGAAATGTGATGATGTAGCAGATACTTAATTGAAGCTGCATCATCAAGGCGTTTTTCTCTTCCTCCCCCCCACATTGTGCTTCCATTTGGGATGTGTAATGAAGCATGTGTACAGAATATAAGTATAGGCAGTTAAATCCCATTACTTTGTGTAGCCTCATTAAATATTACCTAACTTTAAATTCTTGACAGTCATCGCAAGGTTTCAGTGACAAGGAAGAACTAACATTGTATATTTATTCCAGATGCCAGGGAACGTCCGGGCCGGGGGTCCTGCGGGCTCCCAAAAACCCCCACATGCTACTCCAACACGAGCCATGTCCCTTGACTCTCTGCATGACAAGAGTAGTAATGTCTCCGTAAGTATCACATCAATACCAACAACACATCACTAATTTGTTAGTCTCATAATGTATAATCAGGTGGAATTAAAGTGAAGAATGGGTGAGTTGATTATTAGTGTTAAGCTAAAGCCAAAATAATGATTGACAATGTTACATAGATAGCTGTTACAGAATAATTTGAATCTAAACATCTGCGTCCTGATCCTGTTGTATATAATGCGTCATTACAAGCTGATTGTGACATTGGTAAAAGGATGTGTGTGTTGGTAGTGTGACACGTGTCTAACAATTAGTTCTTGCTTGATTCACAGTCTAACTTGGACCAGAAAATCCAGGAGTATATTCCTACTAGGACCACGCGAGCCATACCCAAGACCAATCACGCTGCTATGCAATTTGTAAAGGTGAGCTGATGCTGGGGTGTTGTTCTGTATGGCTGATGCTTTGAAACACTGAGAAATTGATCCAAAAGGTAGCTATGGAAGAGAGCAGCCGGGGATCGAACCCTTGACATGACACTCAAGGTCACGGACTCATTACCAGATTGAGTCAATGATGAAGACCCAAGTGAAGTTTGCTTGACCATGACTGTCCCGCCACGACAATGTTACTTGTTATTATTATGTTATCATGTATGTAATGGTAAGGCTTACCTATAACTATTTTTCCTCCTTTCATACTTGCATGAAGATCTCCCCCAAACATTCTCCCCATTACCACCAGCCACAGGTACTTGGGTTCTGAGTTCGTTGCACTAGACAGAAGGTCGTAGGTAGACACTGAGTGACCTTGTGGCTATGTAGGCCTTGTATATGAATAACGGCAGATATTTGTATGTTTTCGCTTATTTTGTGTTCCTGATGAAAAGCAGCAGCAGTTAATGAATATTGTCATCTGGAAATAATACTTCATAGTTATAAAAAAAAGAAATAGCCTGTTAGTATTGTATTTTCCCAATTTTTTCCACTGTAAGCTTTTTAAATTGAGTGTTGCTTTCCAAGGATGCCAAGAGGATATATATAGCCTATACATTTTTTTTTTTTTTTTAGCTTTTCATATACTGGTGAAGTAGGCCCATAATTTTTACTTTTCATATCATGGAGTGAGCTTCTTCCTAGAAATGCACAGTTGATTAGTAAGTTTTTTGTGTCAACCTAGTATATAACTGGCACTTCATATAATAGTATAGGCAAACACCTCTACAGTTATTACCTCACGCACTAAGTCTTCTGTATGATTGCAGACTGGACCAGCCACGCTTTACAAGTCAGCTAACGACCAGATTAAGAAGACCGAGGAGGTGAAGGAACTGAGGAAAACCTTGGTCGAAGAGGAAACAGATTGGCAAGCGGTGGGTCTTTGTCTTAATACTTATGCAGCAGCTTTAGTCATATCAGTTTCCTTTAATAACCAAAGAATCAAGTCCAAAGCATATTGAAAGTGTGTATTGAATTTGGCAAAGTAACAACCCTCTTATGTTGTTGTTGACTGGAATTTATAACTGGATAACTCACTCGTGAAATCTGCTTATAAATGATTGTTGTGATATCTGTCATTTATTTTATATTTTATTTAGTACTAGGCTACATTACGTTGTGGCTTTGTTTGAAAAAATGTTGGGCAAACATCATGGGGCTAGAGATTGGTTTAATGTACCACTTTAAACATAACATTTCTTGTGTGCCAGTAATGGAAAAGAAAAACACATAGTATGTATACATAGAGATCTAATAAAGTACACTTCTATATCTGTGATAACAACACGGCTTATTGGAAAAAGAAAATACAGTAAAGATTAGCTGGAATAGCTTCTTTATAATTAATATTTGATTATATACCTGGGGTAAAATTTTTTTACCAACTTGACAATTATGCCAACTCCCCAAGGCATTTTGCTGCCTGAGTATAAGCCCTTTAAAAGCATGCCTGCATTTTAATATGAAATAAATTTAGTATAATTGGCTATAAAAGAATGTCATGATAACAATATGTGGTCTGTTGAAGCTTCTAATTCTCTTTACTAATAATTTACTAATTATTTAGGAATATTAAAAGCTATTAATTCTCCATTGTACTTGGCTGTACTTATACTAGCAGCTTGTATTTTATATATTATTTTCTTTTTCTCTAAATTAATGGCTTAGGAATTAATGTCCTTATTTTCATTTTCTGAGAGGGGTTATTTTTTGTTATTTTCTTGTCTTTAGTGTATCATAGATAAGAACAACGTAATTCTAAGTTTACGAAATGCAAAAACAGAAAAGAAAAGATAATGTGGGTTCGTCCTTCAAATTTACATAAAAAGATGTATTACCACTGTACAGTTGGAGTCTTTGGGTTCCTTTGGAAGCACTGGCTTTTGTATGATGATAACTTGGTGGAAAGGATGACCAGGACGTCTGATATTGGGCATGATTAAAGGGTTACAACAGGTGGAATGCTTTGAGTATGGTATGGGAGTAATGATAAACATTTGTGGTTATAATTTTGTATGGGTTTTGTGTATCTGGTGTAAGTAGATTGGATGAGAGGCACTAACTGGAATATGGGATTTATATCTGTATAAATGGAAATGCATGTATGATAATGCACGTAAACATTTAGATTAAATTTATTTGGGTTATCCGTGGGATGTAGAGTGTATCAATTTGTCACCTGCCTCCTGTATCTAAGGTAAGAAGGGTATTTGCTGTGTGATTGAGAGCTGCTGCAGGTGTGGCTTTTAACTACTCAAAAATAGCAATCCCTTGTGTGTGTGTGTGTGTGTGTGTGTGTACGTGTGTGTGTGTGTGTGTGTGTGTGTGTGTGTGTGTGTGTGTGTGTGTGTGTGTGTGTGTTGCCCATAAATATTGCAAAATTTCATATCTACGCCAAATGGTCAGTGAATTGATAGAAAAAAGAAAATAGATCAGATTTAATTCTATAAAATCAATTCAATATACAACTTTGTTGTTAGTTAATTATATACCTTACCTTGCAGTGATTTAGCTAAAGTTAGTTATATATATAAACATAATATAATACAAATTAAAAAATATATTCAATTATTATACATTGTGGATCAGATCAGGATCAGGTTATGAGAGATTTGCTGCACATTGCTTCGTGCAGCCCGGCAAGTTTGGGCAAAAGGCTGTATAGAAAAGGAATGGCAGGACAGGAAAACGTAATTTACACCAGAAATACTTATATAGTATTTACAATATACAATGACTTGGTTTTGTCCCACTCTGTGCATCCATGATCTTTACAATTCCTTAGCAGTAACATGTACATTAAATGCATTGCTTGCATATCCATAACCTTATTAATCTAATTATTTAATCTAATGCTAATATTAATTTACTAACTGGACTAACAACCCAAAATATTGCTTATGTACTAATCCTACTAAAAATTATGTTGCTATATAATGATGAATATATTGTATGTTGTGTTTCCTGTGTTGTGTTATTAATAACACGTATTGAAATGGGTTGACCTTTACCGAGTGGTTGAACCTTAATATAGCACATCAAGCAGAGTGTAGGTACAGGAAGGAAGCCAATGTGAGACTACTTTACCCATCTCCCTCAACCCAAAACTTAGTTCCATATATATATAGTATATGACAAGGAGTTGTTTTCTATATGGAGTACAATTTTGCATCAGGTGCAGAAAATGATACTTATTGAAGTTCCACTTCTTATGCTATGATAGGGTGATGATTTAATCATTTAAACTGTCATTTTAGCCTTGCTTATAAAGCTTTCTTTGAATCTGTGGTCAATGTTTTGTATTGTTCAACTTACTCTATATAGTAATTATAATCAGCAGTTAACTCAAAAGGAGTACATTTTATTTTATTTTTAATTTTAATTTTTTTAAATCCTGCTCATCCATCTTGAATTTATTGTTCATGCTGATTTTTGCCTAAAAGCCCTAGCTGCTTTCCCATTCAAGAATGTTTTACAGTACTACTTTCTGCAGCTGTGGGTGTGGAGTGACTTGGAAAAGAATATATATATATATATATATATATATATATATATATATATATATATATATATATATATATATATATATATATATATATATATATATATATATGTTGATTTTGCTGACCTGTGAATATAAGTGCAGACATTATCACATAATCTTAACAAACTCAATCAGGCTATTTTTTTTATTTTATTTAGTTGGTGAGTCTCAGCTGGCTTCCTTGAGTCCTATATGTATTTGTATTCACGTGCATGTGAGAGACTGTTCTGTGTGACCAAACGGAGTTTATTTCTTTTTCTTTTTTTGTCTGTGTGAGTGATTTTTGAATTTTTATATATTGTGTCATCTAAACTTCCTCCATGGACATCATATTATGTTTATAGTAAAATTCTAGAGTTCTGTAATACGGGAAAAATACATCAATGTATAGGTATTCAGGGTATTCAGGGTATTCAGCCTCGTCTAGGTCATCAACTGGCCTCTTACAGTCTCCTCATTTGTTATATCATGTACTGTGATCAGGTCTACGTAGTACACAGTCTCTCCACAGTGCCATCCATTCTAATAGCATTCAAAAGGATCTGCACAATTTCTTAGCTCAGTCATCTTTCTATAATCACTTTTATGTCAGGTTGATGATAAATAATCTTATGAAAAGAAAATCAGACTATAGTTTTCCTTATTAATTGCATATCATAGTTACCACCACAAATTTATGCTCACAAAAATATATTGGTTTTACCAGGCCTATAATTTTATAATAATAAAATAACATGAATTGAAAACCCATATCATATATATTTAACATTTCTTACAAAAAATAATTTATAAGTATATATTTTTTTAAATCATCTTAGCCATTTATTTTTATAACGAAAATAACCTTATAGACTGGTGGTACATTACTATCTTCAAACAATTTTTGTTTAGTTATCTATCTACCCATGTACTATTTACAAATATACATCACAAGACACAAAATGGTTAAATGGCTGGAAGTTTAGATATTCAATAAGAGCATGCTTGCACAATGAGTTACATGTGAGTGTATGATCCCACTGACAGTGTCCCATTCCTCCACTAGCAGCTCTCCTCCTCCAACCAGAATGCGTTTGAGGAAGGCTCAGATTGGCAGTCGGTAAGTATCTTTATTGTCAATGTTACATAATGTGTTGTACTTAGCAATTGTTTCTTGCACTGTATTTTTCTGTGGGCTCTTTCCTTTGTGCACTGGAGCATTCTGATGCAATGGTATGGTCGGTCCAAATCATTTTAGGGTACACATGCACCTCATTTACAAAAATGCTGCACATTTATTTTGTAAATACCTGTTGCTGTTGATGTAGTAATGACGGGATGTATGAGAGTAGAAACGAGCTTTCTATTGTGTGATTTATTTGTAGTAATTGTTTCGTATTGTACTCTTTGTTTTTATTTATATATCTATTTTATTTTTATTTTGTTGCATTATCTACCGCATAGTTATTGAATTCTCTAAGGGATAATTAGATGGATATTATATAGTGAAATATTAAAGAAATAATCATTATGAAAGAATTGTGTGAAGAACACACATCACTAATGTTTTTACCAAGTTATAGTATACAAGGCATGAGCTGTACTCATATGGTCCTGTAGCCATATCTATAATTATCCAGTCTTTTCAATTGATTTACTCTTTGCCACTATCACTTTCTTTCCACTCCATATAGCTATACTTCCATAGGGAAAACTATATTTTTAGTGTTCTTGAAGCATTTTCCCCTTCTCAGTCTTTTTATGTGTCCACAAGTAAGTAAGAAATTATGAAATATGTATTTGATGACGCAACATGGGTCCTTAAATGAGTGAGTACAAGACAAAAAGATTAGGAGGGTTGGGGGGGTGGTCTGAGCAGGTCCATAAGGGAGGTGGCCTGTCTTGTATGGCTTCTTGGAAGACAGAAGAATCCTCCGCAGTTACCTGTGAGAAGCTCACTAGTGTCAGACAGTTGCATGTGAGTGCGTGTCTGTAGTGAAGTCTATGCTGATACAGCTGTGTGCGTGGAAGACTATATTATGACCAGTTTTTATCAGGATAAAACTTAATTTTACAAGATTAGAAAATTATAACAATTGGATAAGACATGTTTATTGTGCAACAAGAAAGTTACTTGAGCTACTAGCCAGAGCACATCAGTTTGATCCCTAAAGGGATGGGAGTTATGGCAGAAATCTTTACTGTAAGGGAGATTATCACCATTTTACATCAATATGAATCTTTTGATGATTTTGATCATCATCATCTGCAGCTGGTGAGAAGACCTATGATATTGATTCATATGATATTCATTGATCAAACATTTATATGATCTTATAAAAACTATAATATTTTTGTGCATATCATGTGCACCATCTCATAGTATAAATACTACTTCAGCTACCTTTGTATGTCATCAATCTATCAAAGAACATTTTATTAAATATTTTCTAACTCAGTCTGCTGTTATTTAAATTTTTGTATGTTTGTCAAAAGTACTTTCATTCACACATTGTCAAATTTGTTTTCTTCTTCTGATGAAATAATTAAAAGTAGATGATATAAAACAGGTAAGAGTTTTATTTTAATGTGATCACATTACAGAACCTTGACAAGTGGAAAAGTTCTCGACGCAAACGTCTCCAGACAACTGTGGATTCCATCATTCAGATCAAGAAAAATGAACAAGAGGATGAAATGGCCCGCATGCGTAGAAAGAGCAAAACTTTCAGTCAAATACAAGATGACAAGTAAGGACTTCCATTGTTTAGAATAATAGCTAGAAATTTTTTTGCAGCAGATAGAGCTAAATACATAACATATACAACAACCAAATACAGGATAGGACTGAACAGAATCACACTTAGCTAAAATTTATTTGATTTGATTGACTCCATTTACTGTTAGCAGCTTTTATGTAACAATAATGACAATTATCTATCTATCTTTTATTACTTTTCCATGGCACTCTCTCAAGGGGCAGGTCATGCGCCATAGGACTCTCCATCTGCTATTGTCAATATTTTTCATCGTTGCACATTCCAGTCCTCTCACTGTCCTATTATTTCTTTCTGAAATACTTTATTACTATATTCTCCTTTTTTACAGGAGTTGTTCTCTTCCACAAACAACATCTATTGTACTCCTTTGTATCTTTTTTATCATCATATGCATTATATACATTTTTATTACTCTGTATCAGGTAATTTGTGTTGAGCATACTAATTATCACCTTATTTGCAGAGATATTTTCAATTTTCATTGGATTTACAGGACGAAGAGAGGACGAAAATACAACTTGAAAGTCCACGACGACGATGACAACGACTTGAGTAGCCTTGGTCTCGCTCCAAGCAAGAGCAATGGCTCTATTGCTGACCCACAGGAGGAGCAAGATGCTAAGGATCTCCTTGATCAGGACAACAAGGATGCCAAGAGTGATGCTGGGTTCTGCACTGGCTCAGACACCGGCAGCGATGGAGTGTTTGCTGAGGACAACATTAGTGACACCTCCTCTGCCCTGGTTAGTAGTGTGATTAAGAGGTTTGTTTGTATTGATTGCATTCATAGATGAATTTAAACTCCCAAAAGGGGAAATAATACTATAGATAAATTATTCTAAGACATATGAAACTTTATTGTCTTGCTGTGGAGAATTAACAAAATGTTACTGTGTTGATTGGAATATTTACCTAATGTATTTTTGATATGGCATGTAAAGCTGTGGTTTTACTAGAATACCATACCAGTATGATTGTCTTTCTTTAATGATCACCAACTGACCATATGTTCATGCAAATTTAATTCAGGAAACTTTGTTCTTAAAAGTCATTGTGAGGACAAACCTGACTTTGATAGGGAATTATTCTATCTCCATTCCAGTTATTGTTCATTTATTCATCATGTTCAAACTTTCTCTTTACTACTATTCATTTCACCTGTTTATTTCTGTAGATTTTCTTCATAATGGTCTTCTCTACTGTCCTTTTCACCTTGCTGTGTTCATGCTACACTAGTGTCTTGTCCATGTCCTTTGCACACCAGCACTGCAACTCCCTTATCACAGGACTCCTACTGCTTAACCTTCTAGTATTTCTTGTTTTGCCCTAGTTGATCTGATGGTAGAGCTAGTACTGGTTGATCTAGCACTAGTTTAGGCAGCACTAGCTAATATTACTCTGGCTGAATGTCTATTTCTTCACACAATTAGAACTTATCAGCACAAACTTCTTACAGGGTGACAAGAAAGAAGCACATGACTCCCTACTGGACACTGGAGGCTCCAAGGATGAAGAACCACACCTTAATGGCCACAGCTCAAGCTTAATCAGTGAAGTGTTTACATCCACTTCCACAACCACCACCTCTTCCATCTCCCACACAGCAGAGTATACTTATGATAAAGCAATAGCTGGCTACAAACAGTATGCAGAAAACAGTGCCAAAAGGAGAACCTCCAGCATCACAAGCTTAAACAGCAATGCTAGCCATAAGGAGGAAGACAAAAAAGAAAAGCCACGTTTGAATGGCCGCTCACCCAGCCCCAGTAAAAGTTCAAAGATGGAAGAGAAAGTAAGTTTCTTTTCAAAAGAAGTGGAAAAAGAAAGCAGAATAAGTCCAGAACCCAAAGTGGTGATGAGACAAAAATCACCCAAGGTCAACATCAGTCAGAGAAGATCAATGTTTGAGAATGTAGATCTGACCACAGTGCAGAATGACCAGCAGCAGAAAGCCAACAGAAGATCTCTTGACATTTCTAACTCCCTCAGAAACAAAGTGGCATCCTTTGAAAATCTGGAGCCAGAACCCACTACCAAAGTACGGGGGAATGCTTTTGGTCGAGAGACAAATTTGAGATCCAAGGTATCATCTTTTGAAAATCTGAGCACAGAGACTAACAAAGTTCGTGGTATAACTCCTCCAAGAGATGCAAATTTCCATGTTAAATTGGCAGCCTTTGCCTCCTCAGATTCTGACTCTGTTACAATGAAAAAGAAAA
This sequence comes from Cancer borealis, assembly GCA_036785275.1. Taxonomy (NCBI): domain Eukaryota; kingdom Metazoa; phylum Arthropoda; class Malacostraca; order Decapoda; family Cancridae; genus Cancer; species Cancer borealis. The sequence goes on along the minus strand of JAXIVD010004605.1, from coordinate 22,171 downwards.
CACCGGAAAGAGACATGAATTTCCAAAAGAAACTTGCATCCTTTAATACTTTTGAAACTGAGGAAATATCCCGAGACCAAAAAAGGATCCCTCAGAGAGACTCATCTCTAAAGAAAAAAATAGCATCATATGAACAGCTTGAACAAGCAACAGACTCTTTCTCTGTAAGTTCTCGGGAAGAAACAATCAAGAGCAAAGACCGATCTATGAGTCTGGAAAATTTGGATGAACCGCTAGTGGCAGTAAAAATGCGACCAGCACGCTCAATGATGAACATCACAAGACGTGTCCCATCCACACCCTACATGGAGGTGGAGCTGGATAATTCTAGGTCAGAAAAGGAGTGTGTGGTAGAAGCACAGCCAGTGGTGAGTTGTGAACAAGATTCTTCTTATATTCAGGAACCATCCAAACGTACTACTATCTACGAAAACTTTGAGAAATGCCAAGTCAGTCGAGATGTTGAATCTGCTCCCTTATATTCTATTTTCCAGTACCTCAGCCCAGAGGTTTGTCACACATCTTATCAGAGCTTCTGTGTGTGACTCACTCTTAGCACTTGTAGTTGTGTGATAGAAATTAGCAAGAGCAAATCCACACCCTATCACTGGTACCTTATTTCCTAAATATATTTTTCTCATCAGGAATTAGCAAGAACAATTTTTCACATTCTTTCATCCTAGATTATTTCATCAAGGCTAAAAGTTAGAAATGGTGATCTTCCATAATGCTTATTTCTCCCTCAAGCTTCATTTTAGGAAGTAAAACACATACATTCATGTTTTTTGTAATAAAAAGATAGAGCTCATAAGGAAGGACAAATTTTGATCAGGTACATATGTACAAATATACATACATACATATATACTTGGTCAGTTATCACATGATGAGAAATTTTAAGCATAATTTGATATGTTGAATTGGCCTATAAGCATTATAACATCAAAACTAAACTAATCTCAATATATGTTAGTGTCTTACTTTTTGACAAACAAACAATTGTAAACTCATGAGTTTACACTTATGAAAAGAGCATTTCATACCATACTGAAAAACTGCTGTGCTGTCATGCATGTTTTTTTAGTGTGCAGACTGGCTTTACTATTTTAAACTTACATACAATTGGCTTTTTTTATTTAATTTATTCATATATTTATTTTTCAAGAGAGTGAGAGAATATGGGTTGGTTAGCATTGCCTGAAATCCTTTCAAAGGGTAAAAAAAAAAACGGCTGCTTATCATAATTAGTTGTGTTTGGTGACTTTAGATGTAAATATTTTTAGAAATGTCATTTTAATGATACTGTACTTTTTACTCCTATAACTCTCATAATGTGCATACCGTGTCTCCTGATTGTTTCAAGTGTTTATTATTGTTATTCACTAAGTTGTATTTATTGACCATATTGTTTATCAGTTTATGGAAAGCACTAATACCATGCCATCTTTTCATAAACAGGTTAATGCTCAAGTTTTTGAGATTGCTTCAAAACTTGAGGAGACACCAATTGTAGGCTCTCCTATCAACAAAGTGCCTTCCATCCCCCTGGTTGCCCCAGTTGCCCAGGAAGATGACTCATTGGAGACAGCAAATCAATATAGTGATGCTGACATCAATGAGGTGTGTGTGTGTGTGTGTGTGTTTGTGTGTTTGTGTGTTTGTGTTTGTGTTTGTGTGTGTGTGTGTGTGTGTGTGTGTGTGTGTGTGTGTGTGTGTGTGTGTGTGTGTGTGTGTGTGTGTGTGTGTGTGTGTGTGTGTGTTTTGTCTATATTTGTTCTGTATTGTTCATGTGCTGTCGCAGTATATTCACTAAGCTCACATTTAACATCACTGGTTGTTATAACAAATCATCCAGTCACTAATTGATGAATAGTAATTCCTTTACAGTTGGTGTGTAAAGGGCTGTAAGAGACAACAAATGAATTGATGTTAAATGAAGCTTAGGTTTGCTTTTATGTATGTGTTAAGTTATTGTTTGTTATTATGTGTTTAAATTCTAAACAGGTGATAAATGACTATGAACAAGTCGGTGATGTGCTGGAAGACTCCCCAGTCCAGTCAGAAAACATCTATGAAAATATAATAGATGAACCATTGTATGAAAATATTTATGAAAAGGTAATGTGTGTCCTTATGTATATTGCCTGTATGCAACCCTTTGGTATATCTACTTGTTTCTTGACATCAACTATAAAATTGTTTTAACCTACGATTTAATCAGCATCATTTCATTAACTGATCAAATGTTATTATACTTGAAATGTTTGAAAAGAGTCACTTGTGAGAAACACATCTGTGATTTCTTTAACCTGGTAATGCATTGAAAATTTTTTGCTGTATTTGACTTATTGTTGTTTGAGTATTCATGAACTTCAGAATTTTCTATCAGTTTTTCTTTATAAATAATTTAAAGAAGTTCAACACAGCCACAAACTAGTGTATTACCTAGAAAATTCCTTTGTGCAGGTTGATGAGGGTAAATCTGAGAGCCAAGAGCCTGTAGAAGAACACCAGTATCAAACTCTGGAGGAAGTGAGGCAGGAAGTGGTGCCTCCTCCTCCAGTCAGGGCTCCCCCAATGGAGCCCCCAGAGGTAAGGAATTCCTCAGACTGCCCTTTGCTTTGACTTCTTTCATTATTAATGTAGAAATGACTTATTGGACGTCTATTAATCTTTATTTCACAAGATATCCCTGTATATAAGTGATCTACAGAAATCAGTCCTTTGGACAGAAACCTTGGCAACATATAATGCCTTCAATTATTCTTTGCACGGGAGTTTTGATAATTTTCGATAATGCCCAGAAAAATTAAAACAAGATATTAGTGTTGAATTTTTCAGCAATATTGTTGTTTTCCTAACAGTGAAGGTGAATATTTGTTCTTTTCATCCCAATTTTAGATGTGCAGTTTGTAAATATAAATTAATAGAGAACTTGCTTACTGTTTGAAAAATACCTACGTTATGAATAGTAGCTGCAAAATAACATAATTTTAACTATTTACTGCTAATCATATTAATTTTGAGATCATATCTTAAGGTATAATGAGCAGAACTCATGGGAAATAAATAATTTCACTTTCCTCATGTTGGTGTCGTTAGTTGAAATATATGGCAAGCTTTGCTTTGTAACAATACAGTCAGATCTATCCTGCTGCTACTTACTAGTGTAACTATGAAATTCATCAGCTTAAAGCTGAACTGCAGGGTTGCAGATTAATAAGTGTTACTTTAACAATTAACATAACTAACACTAGAAATATATCGAGGTTAATTTAAGCTTTTGCAGTAGTGAAAGATAGTGAGCCCTTCTAATAGATAGTCTTAAAAGGAAGAATAGGGTGAAGTTTTTTACTAAACTAGTGAGAACATTTTCCTTTGACCAAAAACTGACAATGACATTTCATTTTTATTTATCAAGGCATGTCCTTCTAATCCTTACACCAGAGGCTGGAGACCACACTATAATAATTCTTAATTCTTAATACTTTGAATGTGAAGATGTAAGTTTCAAATAATGGAAATGATAATTGGTGTCTGAGTCTCTAGTGTAAGGTGTCATTCTTACTTACCTCCTTCCTCTGTTAGTCTTGGGTGATGGTTCCTGTCATTTGTGCAACTCGTGCATGCAAGGGTTGTGCTCATTGCCTGTTTTGCTGCTACACTATTGTATCACCTCCATGCAAAGAGAACTTACAAATAACAAACTGTTCGCAACTGAAAGTAATGCTTTTTCCAACATGAAAGCAATTTCATATAGCTTTATAACATACTAAATGTATAAATTGCGTCTCCATGATGTGAATATTTATCTGACATAGGAGATTGCCACACCACAATGGCTTATTTAGGATTTACTTCATATTTGGTATTTTGAAATATGGTTTTTGATGTGAAAACTAACAAAACAATCATTTCAGCTAAAGAACAATTGTAAAACAAAGAATTTTAGTAACAAATTATGTATTTGACAGATATCCTGATCATGAGGTCATTCATACAAACATTGGCTCATTTAGATTCTTTTAGTAATACATGCATAGCCCAAAATAATAACATTGTCGACCATTACTGAACACAACAGTTAGGATCGTAAGGCTGTCTTACTTGACAAAATTAACTTTCACTGGGAAAAATAGGGTTAGGTTCCCAGATACCCCTGATCTTATAAACAGGGTGTCCTAGGAAACGTTTTACAAAATTTGGGAACTTACTTGAAATGGCATTCCTAGAACAAAAAAAAATCAGTTTAAATGCTCTATTTTCTTTTGTTATTGAGCTTGTGGGTGGTTAACCTCTAACCAACGGATGGAGAGAGTAGCTAAGACACGGCATGCCAGGGATCATGGAGACATTACTCTCCCCTCTCCCTCTGCACATTGTCTTTTCGTAGGAGAGTGTACAGAGGAGGGCTTCCCAGATCCCTCACTGTCTCTTTTGTCGTCTTTTATGATACGCAGAGATTTTGTTGATAGAATTTCTGTGGCTCCCACTTGGTTTTATTATTACACGTAAAGAAAAATGGCTATTCTCATTTTGTAATACACATACGTGTATCTTTTTATGACGAATTAATGACATGCGAGATTTTATAAAGTTTTTTTATTTTTTTTATAAAGATACCTGATTGTGTATTTATTTTCATAAGCCAGTTAGTATGCTTATAATTTTTGGATTTAAAGAAGGATTGCAGTGGCGTGGGAGGGTTGGTTAGTGCACTGAGGTGTTGACAGTAGTGTTGCAGCATATCATTGAGCACTTTATGCATGTTGGTTACGTGGGTCATTCAGGTGCTAGATGTGACGTGGACGGATGGCCCCTCCCAGGCGGCCCCTCCCTCGGAACCCCCTCCCCCTCCTCCCCCTGATGACGATTCTGACAGCGATGCGTCTGAGCAACCACAGAGTCTGCCAGTGCAGGAGGAGGTGGGTAAAGCACTGTGTACACACTGCATCAATGAAACCACTGATTTGTGTGATAGTTTAATACACATTATATCCACACCATGTTGGCTGCCTGTTGCAACACATGTTACTTGTTTTCTGTACCTCATAAAAAGGAGAGTTTCCAGATTTAGGGACACTTCTGAAATCTGTCATATTCCTTTGATTTTTTTTTTTTCCTATGATTCAATAAAATTCTTATTTTCTCTATCTGTCCACCCAGACATACTGATGCATTGATGTTTGTGTAATAAATGTTATCCTGATAAGTGTGACAACACAGTAAGTGACAACAAATTAATATCATGGTATCTTGCCACCTGAAATAGTGGAGGTATCGTTGGCCTAGTTCCTACCCACCTATATACAACATACACCAGTCTCTTAGGAAAATTCTATTATTTAGAAAATTCTAAATATTTTCTGATTATAAAACCTAACATGAAATATATGATTGTTACATATTTCCCATATTCCTGCACACTCCAGTACTTGACACAATTATTTTTCTTTCCTTATTCTGTGCCAATTGTGGACTTAACTTCAGAAAAATGAACAGGTATTTAATAATTACAACAAAACATGATTATTTAGTTAGATGAACTCATCAGATTACGTACAAGGAAATGCTTACCATTTGAAACACTTTATTTTTTGCAGATGTAACTTTTAGTTGTATGTGTAGTTGTATGTGTTGTTGTATGTGTTGTATGCCTGATTTGTCTTGTATCATCATGTGGTTGTAGGTGATTCTCTGTTGCTTTTCAATTGTTAGCATGCATAACAGTACATATTCATGTCTGTAACTTTCACAATCATACTTGATATTGGTGAAGTTTGGTAATAGTAAAGTAGAAATTGTTGTATGATTTCAGTCTTGTAGCAATAATTTGACAGCTCTAGTATATATTCTTTTTCTTTCATTTTATCACTGTGAATTTATGTTCTTGATATCCAAGGAAAAAGGTAAATACTATAATAATCATCATCAAGTGCACGCACCTAGTTGTTACTTAAACTTTATTCTCTTTTGATATTATTAAAATGTCAAAAGGTGTGATTTTGGTTTTGATATTACTGAAAGAACAGTTATCACCTAACACACACAGTCAATGTTTCTTTTTTGCATCATATAAGTTGTCTTACTAGTTATCATCTTGCAGTAGGCGTTTCATGTGATGCTAACCTTATCCTCTAATTATATTATTGTGTGGTGTTAATAGGATTCCTTCAAGCGAGAGAATTCCACTCGTCGTCTGAAGAAGGAGCTTTGGAGGCGTAGATCAGACTTCTTGGGCACGTCCTCACAGTACAATGAAGAAGGTAAGTAAGCATACTGAGACACCGATGGGTTTCTTGGCATCACAAAACATGGTGGCATAATATATTGTTACCAATTAAAGATTTTTTTAATGATCCTTATATGTACAGTAGTCTTCAATTTTTGCAAGTACACAATGTCCCAATTTGTAGTTATTTGGTTACACATGACTCCTTGTGAATTGTCAAAATTTGTAAAAGTTCCTGATTCATATTAAATACACTTGTGAATATATAGTGATAGTAACTAGAGAAAATATTATGTTAAGAAATTTTGTGCACTAGAATGAGAGGATTAGTGTAGGCAAGGAAGGAAAGCAAGGAGATGAATTAATAGAGACTTTATTTATTTATTTTGTTCTATTTATTTATTTATTTTGTTCTATTTATTTATTTACATATATATATTTTTATTCATTTTGAATATATATACTATATTTTTTTCCACACAGAACAAGCTGTGAAACCTCCCCCAGACCTCAGTGATTTGCTGAGGCAGGAGCGGGAGTCAGAACGCAGCTTGATAGGCTCCAAGTCAGGAAAAACTACCACACAGGAGGTAGGAACAAGTTTTCATGAACTCGGTGGAATACTACATATATATAAAGGATGTCAAACACTGACGAAGAATACACAGTTTGAGGGAACTTTCCCAATTTGTCAGTAAGAATAAATATAATTTTTCAACCAACCAGATGTTGAGTGATTTGGAAATTGCTCGTCGGGAACGTGAGATCATAGAGAACCTGGAACGTTCAGAACAACTGAAGCAGCAGCAGCAGCAGCAGCAGCAGATATGGGAGGTTCAGGAAGAGGATGCAGACTCTGGAGAACTGGATGACCATCTGCAATACCAGGAGGTAGGTGGTTCTAGTGCTATGGTGACACTCCGGTCTTGTGGTTTACCATTCTCGTCTTGTAACTCTGTTTGCATCCACATTGATGTTTTTAGTTAAAGTTTACTACTCATAAATTTCTGAACTTATGACTTGTGGTCATCCAGTATAATTAGTGAAAAAAAATTGTTTTGTCCTAGCACTCTAGTATAGTACTAAGGACTAATAAATTCCTTTTCTATAGTGTTTCTCAAATTCTATATGAATAAAAGATAGAACCAGTAATGTATTTGTGAATACTTTAATATATTTAGTGTAGATCAAATATTCCAGAATCTTAATATCAAAGGCTGATTATAGTGCCTGGCACACCAATTTCATTACTTCTGTGTATGTTTCTAGGAATCATACTAGTATAGAAATACATGATTTTAGAATCATGTTTAATTCTATGTGCTTGCTGGTATTGTATGCTAGGGTATTGGCTGCTGTGACTCTTACTGATGGTTTTTGTCTTCTCTTCACCTTACAGTGCTTGAGATCAAATAGCACCTCCTCTTCTTCAAGGTGTCAGGATGTTGTACCTCTTCCTACACCTTCCCTTGTTCCTATTACTACTCCAAACTTTGCTAATATACCAACTCCTAGTGACTGTATACCTGTGTCCCCACGACCTACAGGAGATGAGACATTTTCCTCTGTCTCTCCCTCATTGTTACCATTCACGGTTCCTGAACCCAGACCCCCACTGAGCTTCACATCAATACCAGAGTGTGAAGAAATAAGCAAATGTAGGAGTCCCATGACATCTCCAGAGGTTGAAACTCTTCTTCCCTCAAACAAACAAACTATAACCCCAGTATGGTTATCATCTGCTTGTGCCACTAATATTAAGTCACCACTATCACCATCAGCTCAGTTTAATATCTCTCATAAAGCCATGACACAATCTTCTGATTCTGACTCTTTTCATGGAGCAGGAATTTTAATACAAACTCCAAATAAAAGTAATAACGTTAACAGCAACATGACCGCAAGTGTAAGTCCTTCAAGTGAAACAAAGGCAACACAGATCAATTTTAATAGAATGACAACACCTTGGAACAAGGAAAGTGAAAAGTGTTCACCTAACAAAATTTCTTTGAAGGGATCTCGTGACAAAAAGACTGTTAGGTTTAAAATATCATCTTTTGAGGACAAGATAGATACATATATAGAACATTCTCCAATCATATCAACTTTCAAATCAGATGTTGCTGTTAAAAGGAGTCTAAAGAAGGATGGAGTCATTGCTAATAATTCTGGCAATTTAGACAATTTTGTCCCTAAAAGCAAATTGCATGAGCCACACTCATATTTTACCGCCTTTTCCCCGTCTCCTTCCCAGGTCAAGAATCCTCTTACAGCTTTTGAATTGGATACAGGACCCAAGGTTGCTAAAGTAGTTCCTGTAACCTCAACTAACAACTCTGTCACTGAAACCACAAACCTAGAACATGCTCAGTTAACTCCTGATGGTGTTGACTGGACTCATGCCACTTTGGAATCTACCATTAATATAGAAGAGAGGCATGCTGAGGTATTAGATAACCATGTAGCAACTATGCTACCTGAGCCGCAATTCAGGATTGCCACTCAGACTTCAGGAGTGGCTGAGAGTCAACTCCTGAGTGATCACTTTGTGGCCTCCCGCTACACTTTGGACTACAATACCAACTCTGTTGCCTCTTCTGATTCACACCCTGATGAGTATAAGGTGAACATGGGAAACAAACTAGCACAAGAGAAAACAATATCATAGAATATTTTTTTTATTGTTTAGTGCTGCATAATAAGCCTGCTTCCTGCCGTATGCTCGTATAATTGCAAAACTATTCATATTTGATTCGGATGGCGTTCACATCTTTTGGTAATTGCTCGAGCAGTTACTTTAAAGATGAAATAAATTTATTTCCTTATTACCTTCACCAATAAATTTTTTCAGATTACTGAGGAAAGAACAGTATACACTAAAACCCATTTGGTCCAAATTAATTAGGAAAAATCACTAAATACTGCATGATTTTCCAGATATAAAGTATTTTGGATGACTTATTTGTAGCAAAAATCTTCTCATTACAGACTGAGTCCAGGTTAAAAGTGCTCAGTTGGAAGTAATATCCAGCACAATGGTATTACTGCAAAAGTTAATAATGTTTGCATATTTACTGTGCTTTGCAATTATGATTGTGAGATCAATTGTTTTACATGTTGTATGGCAAAAAAGGATGAAATATTGACCAAGTATACATCAAAGGCAAGTTTATGGTATAAAAGACTATAAAAAAGTTGTCTTCAGGTTTTTTGGTAAAAAATACATTCTAAACACACAATAATCTGAAGTATTAATGTTAATGAAATAGAATTCTTGATAAAATGTGTTTTATTGTATACTGTCGTATGAATTTTCTTTCTACTGTCTCTGAAATTTTAAAAGCATGAATGAGCTGCAAGATGTAGTCGTCTAATGATGATAGAGGTTGTGGTAGAGGGAAGCATGCATATATTTTCCTCTTGTGCTAGTTGTTAATGCAATACTTATTTAGAATGGATTTCTCCTTTAACTCCAGACAATCTTCTTGAACCTCATTAAGCTCACTTTTAATTAAAACCCATTTACTGCACTAAGTTATGTAACTCCTTTGGTGTTGGGTGATGTTTTATCACAATATTTAATTTCAAGTCTTGTTTCTTACTAAATCAATCCTATCTATAAATCTTCTCTATGATAAAGTTCACCATAAAAGTACCCTGCACTTTTGATGAAAAACTTATTTAATCATGTTTTACCAGAAACTTGCTGAGCTGGAAGAGGAAATGATGCGTCATGACAAGGACATGTTGCGTCGTGCTGGTCACCTGCCAGACAGACCATCACCAACAACAACCAGCACCCAATCCTCAGACTCTTATAACATCCAAGAAGGCTCAATTCTCCCCCAGCCTGCAGACAGCACCTTCAAAATGCAGCGGCGACAGCCTCCATCACACCTCCCTATCCAAGAGTTCTACACAGCCCCCACATATGATGCCACTCCCCCAATGGATGAGGACAGCCTCACACCTTCCAGGGAGGACAAGAGTATTGGTCTTCCAGCTGGGTCTCCCTCAGAGTATGCCACCTTAGCATCCCCTCATCCCTTCTCCCGATCCAACTCCCATTCCTCCATTGAAACCAAACGACACTTACCCTTGCAGCCAGCCAGGTCTACACCTTTATCATCTCCAAGGGACTCCATCCCAGAGCCTCTGCCACGCAAGAAAAAAGTTGTCTCTCCTCAGACTCCCAGCAAGACTCAGAGAATACTGCCTGAACTGAATACAGCTGAGCGCCTGGAGGCCATAAGGTAATTTTTTTCCATCTATCCATCTACCCATCATTTGATTTGCTCTGATCTCTTGATATTCCTCTAGGAATTTATTGTGAGAATATGGCCAGTTAATAGAAAAAAAAGATCTTTCCATAAGGGATCATCCACAGGTGGCAAGTTCACTGCAGTAGTCGTGAGGAAGATTGGGTCACCAATTTGGTGAAACTCATGAATTTATCTATCTATCTATTTATCTATATACAAGGCTGTTTTCCCCTAAATAGAGGAATTTAATATGGATAAACTAAAATTTTTGTCATTTGCACAATCAGATGTAGGACATCAGTTATACAAATATTGAGGTTTTATTTTTTGTTATACCTCAGGGTTAGCCGCATGACTTCAACTGAGTCCCTGATGAGTGGTGGAGAGCATATGGAGCCTCAGGGAAGCTCCTCTTCACTCTCGGGTCAACAAATGTCCAAGCAGACACTCCTGGCACTTTCAGCCATACCCAAACCAAGACTCATAGATAATGAAAGTTGGATTAAGAAAAAGCAAGAAGGACAAAAGAGGGACTACAGCAAACACTGGCTTCATCAGGTATTCATATTGCTTCAAGTTTGCTTCTTGCATCAACCTTCTGTTGTTGCTAAGATATGGCTCTATAAGTATCAGTGTGGTATAATGCAGATAATGAGTGAAAAAAAACTTGAATTGTAGTAAATATCGTTTTTTAATTGTTAATCAGTCTGAAATTAAAAATACAGAAGAAACTACCTTTGTGTGTCTGTACAGAACAATTAGTGAGGTTTATTTCACCTTTTTTTCATTTATTCCCCATAGGAAGCAGAGCAGAGGAGACTTGAACAGCAGGACAGAATCTCCCGCCCCAAGTACACTCCACCACTGCCACAGCGGAGATCCCCTCAGAGTGCATCACCTCAATTCCCTCCTCCACAGTCTTCACCACAGACCACAAGTTTCCTCCCCACACAGAATTCATCATCCATGTTTACTACACAAAACCCCAGCCCCACCTACTCCAGTTATCCTCAGGCCCTGCGGAGCCCATCACCAAGTCACAATGCCAGTCCGGCCATCACCAACAATAACAGCAATAACAATAGCAGCAACAACAGCAACACCACCTCTTCATCCACTACCACCAGCAATGGCACTGGCAGTTGGAGGAATCAGGCCACTACCTATCAGCCACACATCCCTGCCCCAGCAGCTAATGGTGATAAGGCTCTGCCAGATTCAATAATCAACAACCTCACCCAAAGAATCAACAATAAAAACACCAAGAACACATACACCAGTACTAGTGGAAGGTAAATTGATGGGCAATATCTTTTATACATTTGTGAGCATTGTTTTATATTTCTTTTTGAGATTCATAGATAGGTATTGTCATGTGTAACAAATACTTGAAAATTGCAGCACATCAATAAGTTTTTCATGTTACATTATTTTTTCAGAGTGGGAACTAACTATGTGAACAACAACTATCGTGATGAGAACTATCACGACTACATGAATGCTGATGCCTTGAGCTCTGCGTCTGGACACTCTCCACTCTTCCAAGCAGGCCAGCCATCACCTCCCTCCACTCAACAGCCGGAGGCTAACTCTCCTCAGGACCAGAGACTACTTAGTGTCTCAGGGAAAAAGAAGTGTTCTCACTGTTCTGAAGAACTTGGTGAGAAAGTTTTTTTGTATTGGATTTTAGTCAAGCAGCTTACCAACCAAAATGTTTCATATATTGATAGAATATTAATTGAATAGCTGAACTTATTTATACATAATGTATGCAGAACATATTGTACATACATACACACAATGTATGCACATTAGTAATCTACACACTTACAACTAACTTGAGTGTATATTGATCTTGCAGGTCGTGGAGCAGCTATGATAATTGAAAGTCTACGGCTGTTCTACCACATCCCGTGCTTCAAGTGCTGTGTGTGTGGCATACAGCTGGGGAATGGGTCTGCCGGTGCTGATGTGAGAGTGCGAAACCACAAGCTGCACTGCCATAACTGTTACTCCAATGATGAAGGTGAGGCAGATACTCTTGGCGGGGTGGACTGTTTTGAGTCATATTCTTAATTTATTTGTTGTCTCATATTGGTCAGTGAATAATAACCACAACAGGAGAGCTACAGTCTCACAGGCACAACATATACCATGAAGAGAGTAGTGAAAGGAGCCAAGGAGAGACATTATTTGTGAAATTGTAGTTCTTCCTCATCCATTACCCTAGTTCAGGAGTGTAAGCCTTCACAATTTGACGTTCCCTCTAAAATTTCTTTTTTTCATCTTGCAGGGATGAAATTCAGTAAAGTATAGCATCTCTCCGTGGGTGACAGATGGAGTGTAGTTGTTTCTGGTGCCAAAAGCTTGAGGCATGTCACCCACACAAGACATGTCACAACCAATATTTTGTACTGTTATAAAAGTGTTGTTCTGAGTGTAATTTAACTTAGAATGGATCTTAGTTATAGTAACAGTATATATATTTTTTGTTATTGTTTTTTATGTGGTTCATGTAATATTTTGTGTTGAGTCTGACAGTGTTGTATATTTGTTCAATATGGTAATAACAAATTATTGATATGTACAAGTATGACAAAGATTTGGTAAGATCTAAGACACTAGGTCTTTCAAAGCAATACAGATTTTCTTGCTACATAACTATATAATATGTAGGCAGCTGAAAGAAAATCCTACTTAATTTATGTATAAAAACTTGCACAATCAAAGAAAGTGAAGATCAATAATCTGTAAAATATATATTGTATATATTAGCTTTAAACAGTCACTATAGGTAGGATGACAGAAGTGATTTTATAATATATACATATATATAATCCACAATAAGGATTCTTTATAAAAGTATCTTGTATATTCAATGAATGTAACCTTGCAATTAAAGCAAGTTATATTACACAATGTAGATTTTGTAAAGCCCTTATAAATACTGCCCATGTGCCTCCCATCCCTCCTCTCCTGCCCTGGCATGTTGTGGTTCCTCAGGCTGCCAGGCCGAACAGCACACACCTGAGATAAGAGGTGGAAAGAAATGACTGTCGGAGAGTAATTTTTGAGTGTTGAAGAAACGTGTGTGTGTGTGTTTTGTGTGAATGGTGTGGTACTTGTCTGTGTGATTGAATCCATTCCCAGGTGCTTGTACCCACGAAGAGGCTGGTGTCTGTTGTGGCGGTTTGGTCCCCAGGGTTTAGTCACTGGGGGTGGTGCCACTCCAGGACCTCCCTAGCTTGTTGGGCGTATCTGTAGTGCTGCTGCTTTTGGTGGTAATGTTGCTATGGTAATAGTGGTAGATGTAGTGACAGTAGAAGTCATAGATGTAGTGACAGTAGTAGTAGTTGAAGAAGTAACAGAAGTAATATATAATAGCTGTAGTAATAGTAGTTTTTGTTTATGTTACAGCAGAGGCCGAATGTGAGATATTAACTACACTTTACTACACCTTAGACTGCATTATTACATGTTTGTTCTGAAGAGCAGCACTGTAATATGCAAGTGTGTTTCTCACTTATAATGGCAAGGTGGCAGCAGAGAAGAGAATTGAGTTTGACGAATAATGGACTCAATTAATTGCTCCTTTCTGAAAATGCATATTTATAATAAGGCAGTTCATTAATGCATTATTAGTATATAGAGAAAACCGTGGGATTAGTGTTTGTTTCGAGTTAAGATAATGTTTTGCCCTAATTTTTTCACTCATTGCTTATATTGTTACTGATGAGTCACGGCCAAATTTCTTTTGGGTGTCTCCTATCTTAATTATGTAATATAATATGATCTTCATGTAATGCTTGATGCGGTGAAGAGAATGGCTGGTATTGTTTTATGATACAATGATTTCATTTTTTTTTTCTCTCTCTCTCTCTCTCTCTCTCTCTCTCTCTCTCTCTATATATATATATATATATATATATATATATATATATATATATATATATATAGAGAGAGAGAGAGAGAGAGAGAGAGAGAGAGAGAGAGAGAGAGAGATATTCGGAACACTTTCCGAGTGTACAACACTCTTTCCGCCTCCCGGCAGCGCATCAGCCTTTAGCATGGTAGTGGCAACACAAGACGCGTGTCCGGGGTGGCGCGTGGGTCTTCGGTGAGTGGGTGTGACTGGGTTGAAGCCTGCCCCTCGTTACTTGTGTCTCGGTAAGCACAG
>JAXIVD010004605.1:0-2500 GCA_036785275.1 Cancer borealis | reverse complement strand
GTGGTAACCCTGATGTTGCAGCTTCGATCATCGAAATGTACAACTTGAGAGTCTGAAAAATCATACCCTCATGTCCGATAAATTGTCACAGTTCTTTTTCGGACGCTTCAGTGTGAGCAGCTGAGCTTCTTGGTGGGTAAAGATGATTGACATGAGTTATTATTGTACGCATTACGATGGCTGGTCGCCCATGTTTACTTGAAATACATGGCCATTTGTTACTTTTCCACATTGAAATATGAGGAAAAAACTCACAATTGGATTTTGTTCAAATGGAATTATGCTGTGACTTGGTTGTATTTAAGCATATATTGTCTCCCGGGTGTCGATGATGTCACCGTCAGCCGAGTAGCAGCAGGGCTGCGTTTCATGACCTACCCTGTGGTTCATGACTCGATGCTCAAGATGATTTCGTCATGGTTTCTCCGGTATAGGTGTCATGCAAAGACTTGTCCATTTTAGTTTTTGTTCTCATGCCTTAACAGGTGATGAGATTTGTATTGATCGCGATTTTTGGTGACGGTTCAGATTCGATTGAGGACTGTTGCTGAACACATCTAAGTTCTTGATTTATTTCTTGTTTTGTGGATGTCAAGGGCAGGACAGCCAGGAAGGTCCGTGGGGATGTTGTGTATATCAATGTTGTTCTTGGTGATTAGCAGTGTTTTAGTGGATAGATCCTGCAAGAAAAATATATTTGTTCGTCGATCGTGATGGTGTGTGTCGCTCACCGTGATGTGAGGTGATGGTTAGTGCCATTCACCATAATCGAACTTATAAGCTCAGTATAATGTTACGTTTCAGACGGTATTGCATTATTTGTTGCCTGTTCAGTCTCGAATAGCTTTTGCTGCACACATTGGATCCCATTTATATCTATTGCGGGTCTAATACGGGAGTCCGTATTTTTTATTAACGATGTTCTGGTTTTCGTCAGCAGTGCCCAGGAACTACCTAGTGAATAAATCTCAACCGTGCAGTATCAGGCTTTCTTCGAAGGTCAACCACCTCGTCTAGCTAAGTTAAGGTAGTTTCAGAACATAAAGTTTGAGAACACGCAGCTCCGCCCACCCACGACCGGCCAAGCAGCAGGGGTCAATACAACAAGAGTCTGCACTTTACACTTACGTACGTAGTACACTAGCCTCGTGGTACAGACACTGGATTGTTAGCAGGAAGGGAAAGACAGACGTTATGGATCGAATTTATACAATATGGTAATGAGTAGTAATGATCAGGAACCACGAAAAAGATGTGGATTGATTGATTGATTGTGTGTGTATGTGTGTGTGTGTGTGTGTGTGTGTGTGTGTGTGTGTGTGTGTGTGTGTGTGTGTGTGTGTGTGTGTGTGTGTGTGTGTGTGTGTGTCTGTGTCTGTGTGTGTATATGTGTGTGTGTGTTGCAATGTGCCGCCCTGTTCGCTGTGCTTGTCCACCGTGGTCATCGTACACTGTGTCCAGGTTTAGGCCGGGCAAAGTGCTCTACTTTTCACGTTATTGTGGCAGTGATGTGTGTATACAATTATGTGTTCAGCCTGCAGTGTTTATTTTTGATTTCATATTCCATTGAGACCTTGGATGATGGCGCTGCGCTGCTGACCGTGCTCACACAAAAAATAATTGAGCGTCAATAGAAGTAACTTTGGCGATTCAGCATCCATTATCCGACAAATGTAAAACACGGAACAGTAATTTGCAGGAAGCGTCCCCGCCCTGCAGGCCGATAGGTGGTCGTCTGGTGATGTGAGTGGTGCGTGGCGCGGTGTGGACACTTTAATGTGAGGACGCAAACAGGAAGACAGGCACATCGAGCCATGCGTTTTGAAACACTTGATGATGAATTATGAAACCACAGTCAAACCTGGTATTGTTTACCCCAGATTCCATCAAACCCAAACTTAACGATATTACTTCCGCGACAGTACGTTTCAGAGGGACATTCTCTGTGACCGTCAACCGGACACGCACTCTACGCCACCCGCCGACCACCGCTTCCCTCACTTTCAAGGGAAGGGTAGAGAAGGGTAAAGCAAGAGAAGGGAAAGGAGGAGGAGGAGGAGGAAGTGGGAAGAGAGGGAGCGATGCGAGACTGGACTTTGAGATGCAAATTCTCGGTCGCATCTCCGACGAGTTTAATTCACTGTCGAAACTGACGCGAGTTTCCATTGTGGAAGTTTTGACAGTGCTGGAGAAAAGGTTAGGAAAGTTGAAAGATTAGAAAAAAAAAATATGGAGTAACGAGAGCGGTTTGGAAAAGTTTGAGATTAGAGGAGAAGAGGGAAGAAAAATAACGAACATCACTTTATCCTCAACCAAGATCAGGCAGCGCCAGTCACTCTTCACCACCACCACCACCACCACCACCACCACCACCACCACCACCACCACCACCACCACCACCACCACCACCACCACCACCACCACCACCATTGTTACATCATCATCATTTCATCCCCGGCCAATGTCTCGTAGCTTCTGAAAATATCCCGGAAATACTACC
>JAXIVD010004604.1:5000-34702 GCA_036785275.1 Cancer borealis | reverse complement strand
AAAAAACTCAGGCAGCATATCCAAATTGCTCGCTTCAGTTTGGGTAGTTGCTGCAAAACAAATTGACTTGTCGTTGGAAGACACTCTGAGGTATCGACTGAAGGATACTGCATGATGAGTTTTGTACCTCAGATTTTGTCTTGTTGCTGGAATAGGAGATGTGAAGTCAAGTTGATTGTTTAGGACCTTCTCATCCCCCTCTTAGAGGAGTGTTTTCAGTTCTGCCACAGACAGATCTGAGGCAAACAATTTGCCAAACACATGTCCTGCATTTAAAGCTGCATGCCAACGTAGCATATTTGTGGACAAATGTGAATTAATGGTTGGGTTAGCTAGCAAGAGCGGCTTGGTATAGTCTTCTTTTCCATGGGGAAAAGATCCGGAAATGCCTTGCTGAAGTAACCTATTGTGAAATCGGAAATTGGAGGTTGATCTGCAGTAGGCCATTAAACATTTGCTTGTTGGTAGGAGATAGAAAGGGAGATAGGAGGTAGAAAGGGAGGTAGGAGGTAGAAAAGGAGATACAAGGTAGAAAGGGAGATAGGAGATGGAAAGGGAGGTAAGAGGTAGGAGGTAGATATGGAGGTAGGAGATAAAAAGGGAGGTAGGAGTTAGAATTGGAAATAGGAGATAGGAGGCAGGTAAGAGGTAGAAAGGGAGGTAGGAGGTTGGAGGCAGAAAGGGAGCTAGGATGTAGAAAAGGAGGTAGGAGGTAGAAAGAGAGGTTGGAGGTAAGTGGTAGAAAGGGAAGTAGGAGTTAGAAAGGAACACATAGGAAGAACAAATAGCAACAGGCCTACTGGATGTTTGAGGTAGGCGGTAGGTTTTTTTCTACATCGTAAATCATTGGCGCCAGTAGGCTCTTATGGAAGCACAGATGAACTTGCCTCTGCTTGTTATTTGGCGTAGGGTTTTTTATTTTTTATAGTGACACCTCGAAAGTTTACGTTCTCGCTTGAATATGTTGAGAACGAAGAGAGGCTAATCGCTGCTAAAGCCTTAGATGCATATAACATTGTAAGTCCCGTTTGAGGACAATATGGCAGGTATTTGGGTAGTCCTTAGCCACTCAGCGGTGATATCAAATAATGAAAAGTGGCCAGCGGATATCGGGGAATCAGTGGCCCTAGATTATCATGCTCGAACGCTGACCACTTGATGCCTACAACCCCTGAAAGTTTCATTCCGATCCCTCCAATGGTCTAAGAGGAGATAGAAGACAGGCGGAGAGACAGACAGACACACAGACACATTTTGGATGTGGTCGTATCGAAACTTCCAAACTGGTCGCTTCGCTCGCAGTTTGAAATAAATAAATAAGTAAATAAATAAATAAATATATCAATAAATAATTTAAACACTGTATCCACTATATCATATATGTCATATATACAAACATTTTCAAAATAAAGTATTATTAAGACAAACTGCCCTTTATAAGCAAAAGCTTTTGGGGGAAACAAAAAAAAATGTAATGATATTAATATAGTAAAATTGAGCAAGATATTTGCAATATTCGTAACAGTAGTAATAACAAACAATAGCAATAGTGATAACTTTTGTTACTATCATCATTATTACTACTATTAATCTTGTTTGGAATTAACAGCTAAATGACTATTTTTACAATTATTACAGAATTGTGACACAATAAAAACATTATTGAAGAACATGATTGAAATATATTCATTATAACGCAACAAAATACTTACAAAAATATAATCACAATATTTGTAATAATATCGATAATAATAACAATAACAATAATGATAATAACAATCAAGTAAATAGACATGCTGGGTGACCATGAAATTAAAAAACCTCACCCAATAAACTGCTCGCTCAGCAAAGAAAGTTCTTGGCTGTCTTTCACAAGATAGAAAGGGAGGTAGGAGGTAGAAAGGGAAGTGTTGTGCCTGAACACTGCGCTTACTCACGGTGCAAGCTGAGGTCGCTGCCACCACCCTGCAGATTACAAGCTGCAAGGAACTTAACTATGGTAGTACGTCGAGGGCAAGGCGGGTGGATGTATTCTCCTTTGTCGTCGCGTCCTCACAGTAGTCGTTTGTAGGATGACGGCGTGGATATGAGTTGGATGTTCATTGCAATAGCTCACTCACTCACCTCAAACTCTCACTCACTCTGGTTAAGTAGTAAACTTGTATTACTACATGTATATTTGAGTAAAAGTAGGTACACTTTTGTGACCGAATCAGGACGTCTGCTCCAGTCCCGAGCCAAGACCGGAGTGTCCCCCAAATCTTACAACTAACAAAAAATGCGAGATGAACAAGTGAAGACTCAGGGGGAAGCATACGTATTCGTGTGAGTAGATAAGATACTACAGAAAATCTCTTAATCCCTGGGCCCGAGGGACTGACAAAGTGCTTCGGTGGGAAACAGAAGATATGTGCAGGTGTCCATGGCGGCGAGATCAAAAAGGATTAGCACGGTCAGCGAATCTTATACCCACATCTGGGTAAACCTTGTAGCTATCTCCGGACACCTGTCTCAATACACTAACGTACAAAATATTGTAAATACATGCATACATACATATTAATATATCAAATATATGTTGCAATAGTACAATGGAGGTAGGAGGTAGGAGGTAGAAAGGGAGGTTGGAGGTAGAAAGGGAAGTAGGAGGTAGAAAGGAAGGTTGGAGGTAGGAGTTAGGAGGTAGAAAGGGAGGTTGGGAGTAGGAGGTAGAAAGGGAGGTTGGAGGTAAGAGGTAGAAAGGGAGGTTGGAGATAGAAAGGGAGATTGGAGGTAGGAGGTAGGTCAAGGTGTCTTCTGTGAAAGGTAAGTATGAATATGTGCGACCAGTATTAACCGAGATGAAATTTTTTCACAAATAACTTTAAAATTTACATGATAACAATATGTTTTTATTATAAATTAATTACCTAAAGGTTGATGCCTACGACCCCTGAACGTTTCATTCCGATCCCTCCAGCGGGCTAGGAGGAGATAGAAGACAAACGGAGAGACAGACAGACAGACAGACAGACACAGACACATTTGAATGGGGTCATTTCGTAATTTCCAAACTGGTCGCTTTACTTGCAGTTTGAAATTATAATAACCTAGTTAATAATACTATAAATAATAAATAAATAATAATAATGATAATATTGTATTGAGTTGCAGCATATGATATATCAACTAGTAATAGGGTAACAAATGTTTCTTTAGTTTCGCTTTAAAGAATCGTTGGCTCGTTGAATGTTTGATATGTATCGAAACATCATTCCATATCTTACTTACGTCCTAAATACGTAAGTGAATGTTTTAACAGGATTAATTTATGGCTAGGTATACGCAATGAAAGTTGGTTTCCGGTTTGACAACTATGTAGTGGTTGTGTATCGTAGTTATTTAATATTATTTGATTGCACATGTAGGATGCAATACTAAATTTTGATAATCAGAAAGATTCATGGTATTTAGTTATGTGAATAGGGTGATCTAGATGACAAGGATGATTACTGGACCAAACAGGATTACAATAGCTTAGATGTGGATGAATATGGGCATAATATAAACATTGGAGGACTTAAGTAGGAGCAAAGCGTTTTACTTTGAGAAGGAGTGGAGTGGTTCTTGATAATTTTAAGCATAGGTTGGATAAGTGGTGTTTGAAGTTTAAATTTTTGTCAAGAAATAGATAAGTTAGGCTTTATAGTGGCTGGTAACTGATGGTAGTGTTAGTAAATAGCATGTAGTTAGTCTTGGTGTTATTTACAGCAAGTTGGTTAGCTAAACACCAGTCTGAAAATGTCAGGAGTTTTGTTTTTGCTCCTTTGATTATATCCGTTGGTTTATTTCCAATCATATAAAAAGTTGGGTCATCCGCAAATAATATTGTGTTTAGTGATTCAGGTATGTTACAGATGTCATTTATATATAAAAGAAACGGTATAGGTCCCAGTATACGGCCTTGTGGTACTCCTATGTTTACTCTTTTGGTTGGGAAAGATATATTATAAAAAAATATATATTGTGTTATGTTACATAGATAAGAGCTCAACCAATTATCTTCACATCCACGAATTCCTTAATAGTACATTTTATTTAGACGATTTTTTGTTGAAATGTGTCGAAAGCTTTCCGGAAGTTGATAATAGTCAATTGGATATGATGGATTTATTTTCATCAAGTACAGAATCAAAGTCAGATGTATACGTCTTATTGCGTCTGTCGTGTCCCCAAACTATAACAATAATCCAGGGAAACAAGCGCTGTTCCTAAACCTTTTTATCTATCAGACTGGATGAGCGGTTTTAAGCCGTAGATATGTCTTGTGGGATTACGTCATAAGCAGCTTTTCTCTATTCATTAAACATAGAAGTAGTTGCAAACAAATTTCCTGAAACATCTCGTAACTGAAATTTACTGACATTACAATACACATAAGAATGTGCCGAGTTAATTATTTACAGAGTTCAGTAATATGATTAGTAAACAAGCCCCTATCTCATATCTCTTAGCATGAATCATCTTGTAAGACTACAAGGAAATATACTATCAATGCACACATTAAGTTCATGGTTAGTAATTCAATAACAATTCAACAATAATCCGATAATCATCCTATTGTAATGAAATTTCATACACTCAACATCCACACACCCACATGCACACACACCGAGAGGATAAGCCTATAATTACTGCCTCGAATCCGCGGTTGAAGTTCAGATTAACTTGACCTCACCTCACCTGTCACTTCACCTCACGTGACCACCAGGTACCCCTGTACTATTGCAACTTATATTTAATATATTAATGTGTGTATGCATGTATTTACAATGTTTTGTGCGTTAGTGTATTGCTACAGGTGTCCGGAGATAGCTAAAAGTTTTGCCCAGGTGCGGGTATCAGATTCATTTGACCACGCTAATTCTTTTTGATCTCGCCGCCATGGACACCTGCACATTTCTTCCCTTTCCCACCAAAGTCCCTCGGGCCCAGGTATTAACAGATTTTCTGTAGTATCTATTCACACTAAATACGTATGCTTCCCCCTGAGTCGTCTCTTGTTCATCTCGCATTTTTGTTAGTTGTAAGTTTTGGGGCTCACTTCTGTCTTAGCTCTGGACGGGAGCAGACGTCCTGATTCGGTCTCATCAAGTGTACCTACTTTTACTCAAATAAACATGTAGTGATACAAGTTTACTACTTAACCAGAGTGAGTGAGAGTTTGAGGTGAGTGAGTGAACTATTGCAATGAACACGTAACACACATCACGCTGACATCCTACAATCCTACAAACGACTATGAAAACGCGACGAGCAAGAAGGAGAATAGATCCACGCGCCTTGCCCTCGACACACTACCATAGTTAAGTTCCTTGCAGCTTGCAATCTGCAGGATGGTGGCAGCGACTTCAGCTTGCACCATGAGTAAGCGCAGTGTTCAGGCACAACAAATGATGGCAGCGGTGTCACTCCGTCGTCGCCTTCTGCAGTAGTCAACAAATGATGGCATTGGTGTCTCTCCGTCATCGCCTTCTGCAGTAGTAAACAAGTTATTGCAGCGGTTCTCCTTCTTCGTCGGCTCCTTCTGAGGTAAACACACATAAACGGCAGTGACTTCTCTCTCTTCTGAAGTGAACAAGTTTTACACCTCGCACGCAACACTCACGCCCTTCGCCAAGCTCTTCTCAAGTCTCATCGTGTCAACCACGTCTCTCTCAAGTTCCGCCCGCGTGCCTGTGTGTGTGTGTCCTTGCCTGTCAGCTAGTGTGTCGCTCACGACGGTCTATCACGACGGTCCCTCACTCAAAACTCACCACTCTCTCACTCGTTCGCTCGCTCACTCGGGCGTGTCCCCCACCCCGCCTCTCATCTTCTACCTACTGTCTCCGGCTGGTGCTGCTGTGATCGCCTCCTGCCGCCTTCTGCATCGCCGTCATCCTCCACGCCTCTCCCAGTCATCTTCTACACGCCTCTGCCAGGCGTCCTCCACCACCCCGTCCCTCATCATCCCCGCCGCCTTCACCCCTAACACCTCCTGACGAAGGCTCCGTGATGACTAGTTCAGCGGTTCTACCAAGGATACGTTTCGCTGTTGGGTAACGTAGACACATGCACTAGCTTATTACATACCTCTTTTATTCTATTTTCCTCTTTCCCCTCTACTTAATTTTTGTTTGAGGTTTTGCGGTTCATTAGTGTCGATTTATTATTCTCTGTGTTTTTCACGTATTTGATTTTGTCTCCCACCTCTTGTTTATGTATTTTTGTGTATTACTGTATTTATTGTATGTCTTTTTCCCCATTACACACTCGTTCAGGTGTCATTTATTCATCATCTCTCAACATGGCTGACGCCACAGAATCCCTGACCTTTATCGCAGGACCCCTTTCCTCCACTCCCTCCCCTTCTTCTACTGCCCACTCTGTGCACCATGTGTCCCTCTCGCCAGCGTCAGTGCCTCAATGGTCAGGCGACGATCCTCAGTACCCAGTGTTCATGTTCATTCGTCGCCTCCGTGATGCTCTCTCTCATACAACTTTTAACAGTGAACAATGTGTGACCTTTGCAAGACAATGTATGTCCCTTAGCCCTTTCATTCCGGCTGGAGCGGCGCTCGAGGACGACTTTTATTCCAATTGCACTGACTTTGAGGCTTTTTGTGATAACCTCATTAAGGAGTTTACTTGCTCCAGCAGGGACCTGTGTCTAACGTCCCTGCGTAACTTCTCATACCTCTTGCTCACGAATCAAGGCACCTTATCCCCTAAGACTGCTGCTGGGTTAGCTGGTAGACTTAAAACTGAATTGGATTACTCCCTCAAAAATTCACACTGGATGAATGGCGATACTATGTCTAAGGATAATTTTCTGAATCTCATGTCTTATCTACTTTTTTCCAATTCACTCACGCCTGACGCATCTCATATTTCACGTGACATCCTCTTCCACCCCTCTTCCACAATTCATGATTTGAAGGTGGAAATTTAATACAAACTCACACCCGCTCATCCTCTTTCCTCTCATGTAGGCGCTACCGTCCATCCCCCACCCTTCTCCCGTCCCTATGGACCCCCGTTACCACGTTCGCTCACCCACCTTCCTCCCTCCACCTCTGGTTCCCATCCTCCTTCTCCTCCCCGTCCTCCTCCTCCCGCACCTCCTATGCTTCATCATCCTCCCCTTCCCCACCATACCACATCTGGTCATGCACCCTCCCTCCACACCACACCATCACGTTTCATTCTCTCCCTCTCATCCTCGCCAAAGTCCCTTACCGACTTCTTGGCGTTATTATAACAAAACTTAGTTGCATGATTCGTCTCAGTGCCGATTTCTGGCTTATCAACGCTCACAACAGCATTTTCAGTAGGTAAGGAAGGACTTAGCGTCACGCCCTCCCTTACAGTTAAGCCACATAACTGTAATAATGTTGGTGGTAAGTGGCGTATCAGTGATTCGCACAGTACTCGCCTACAGGACAAGAAGCCATTTTGCACCTCGCCTTCACAAACTAAGCGTGTTGAGTCACTCCACAGCGGTAATTACGCAGCGAGCCTTATGGTTATCGAAACGGAAGTCATTTATCATCACCTTTCTCTCATGATTGACACCTGTGCAGAGATCAACCTAATTGCTGAAAGTTCATTAACCGCTTTGCGTCAAGATTCGTACCTTGCCTTTCCCACTCAGCATGCACAGATAAATATTCAGGGTGCGGACAGTAAAATTTTTCAAAGCAACTCATTTGTAACGCTCGCCATTCGTTTTTTTTCCGCGCAGTAAGCCTGTCCCTGTTTCTTTTCATTCTTGCCTGACTTTGCATTACCTGCTGACGCATTATTGGGTTTCCCTACGCTTCGTTCATTGAGCGTGGATATTTATCCAAGAGATGGATACCTTACCTATCGCAAACACAGGTGCCTTGCCATGCCAAATCCTTGTTCTCTTTTGCGGAGACTTTCGCATCCCTCGTCCCGTCCTGACTCAAATTCGTCCCTCGCGAGCCAGCCTTGCGTGTCTAACAGCCCTGCTCGCTCTCATCCTTCATCCTCCCTTGCGTCGTGTTTACGTTCAGCGCCAACGGTAAGTGTGGTTTTAAATATCCACAGCATTTTAGAGCCACATTCAGTGGTTATGGTCCCTGTTCGTTTCAGTGGCATGTCACAGGATATGGATATTCTCATTTTGTCAGAGTCGGTTAGAGTCAAAGGTACGTTACTGGAGTCAGGAGTAGCTCATGCTTGTGATGGCCACACGTTCATACTCATTCATAATGTGACTCATGGTTCATTCACGTTGCAATCAGGTACATGTCTCGGTGAAGCGCTCGTGTATCCCGCGCCCATATGGGAAAGCGAATTTCCACAGTCCTTTTTTGCATCACCGTTAACGCATGCGGGTCATCATAGTGCATTTCATGATTTCGAAGGTAAATTTAAAAGTTCATTCATACCTTCCGATCATCCTCAATACGAATCGCGTCTGTTGAAACTTTTGTTTTCACACTCGAGTGCAATCGCATTGCCTGGTCAACCACTAGGGTGCACACATCTCTTAGAACATAAAATCGACCTTTCACCAGGCGCCAGTCCTTTGTACATCCCTGCGTACCGCTTTCCTCATAGCTTACGTAATGTTGCGGACCAGAAAGTGAAGGAAATGATTGCTGATACTGTTGTTGAAAAGTCGACTTCTCCTTGGAATAGTCCGTTATTCCTTGTCCCTAAGAAAGATGGTGATTACAGGCCAGTCGTAGACTTCAGGCGTCTGAATCAGTGTACTGAAACGCAGCGGTATCCATTACCTATTATGACAGATCTTTTGCAGTTTTTAGGCGAACATAATTCAGTATTCTCTTCGCTCGATCTCATGTCTGGTTTTTGGCAAGTATCTTTAGCGCCAGAGTCTCGCCCGCTAACCTCTTTTTCTACTCCATCAGGTCACTTTCACTACTTGAGACTCCCCATGGGGCTGACAAATTCCCCTGTGGTTTTCCATCTTCTTATCAATGAAGTTTTCAGTGGCTTGCTCTGTAACGGTGTTTTTGCATTCTTAGACGATGTAATTATTGCCTCAAATGATATGACGTCACACTTTGCGCTGCTGAATGAAGTTCTCACACGACTCACTAATGCGGGATTAAAACTTAAGTTTTCCAAGTGTCACTTTCTAAAGAAGCTTGCTTTTCTAGGTCACACATTAAACGCTAACGACCTTCATACGTCAGACGATAAGGTTCAAGCAGTAGGCGATTTTCCACGTCCTTTTTCAGTCACGCAGCTCAAGTCTTTCCTTGGTATGTCAGGATATTATCGTGCGTTCATACGTAATTATTCCACAATATCGGCCCCCTTGTTGAGTCTACTGAAGAAAGATGCACCATAAATCTGGACAGATGAACACCAACACGCCTTTACGACGTTTAAACGCACCCTAACCCTGGCCCCTGTTCTCGCTTTCCCAGAATTTAATAAGCCGTTTAAGCTTACAGAAGATGCGAGTGGGAAGGCACTGGGAGCTTGTCTGATGCAAAGTGATGACAGAGGGAAAGACAGACCAATCGCGTACGCAAGTCGTAGAGTTAACGACCCTGAGTCACGTTACTCCATCACGGATCTCGAATGTTTGGCGATCATTTGGGCATTGAAACATTTCCGTGATCTCATTTATGGATATGAAATTACTGTGTACACGGATCACAAAGCGATTAAGGACTTGTTCAAAGGTCGTAACCTCACTAGCAGACTGGCTCGTTGGATGGAAATATTGGAGGATTATCGACCCAAAATAGAATAAGTGCCTGGTAAGCTTAACCATGTCGCTGATGCACTTTCACGCGCTGTCGCCGCTCCTCTCATAAATAATGCTCAGAATGCGTTCTCAGACGAGGAACTAATGCATGCACAACGTGATGATCCGTTATTGGGTAAAATAATCGGTGCTCTCGAAAGTAACACGTTACAAACTTTGCCGGATTTACCTGTCTCCCCTTCACAGTTTCACCTGCATGAGGGCTTGTTAATACGACGCCCGCCAGCGGATAACACTTATAATAAGGCGGTTACGCAACTCGTTATCCTGCGTTCACTCGTTCCCCGCGTCTTTTCTCTCTCTCTCATGACAGTGTCCACGCTGCACACCCAGGTATTGACAGGACTTTTAGATCAGTGTTACAGCGTTATTGGTGGACGTCAGTAAGAAAAGACGTGTCTCATCACATAGCTCAGTGTCTCTCATGCGCGCGTCACAAGAGCCACTCCTCACGCCCTGTGCCTCTCCAACAATACGCAACTCCAGCTCGCCCTTGGGATAGAGTGGGCATCAATCTTCTCAAGTTACCCCGTGCGACTTCCGGTCAACAGTATCTGTTTGTCTGCGTTGATCATTTTTCACGTTATGTTGTCCTGTCACCGTTGCAAGATAAGTCTGCAGCCTCAGTTGCAAAAGCCCTTGTGGAACATATCATTAACCCATTTACCACCCCGCGCGTGATTATATCAGATAACGGTGCAGAGTTTAGGAATGCCATCATTGCAGAGTTGCGTGCTTCTTTCAACATTAAGCAGACTTTTGTTCATTGCTTATGCGCCTTTTCAGAATGGTGTTACAGAGCGTGCGAACGGTAAGGTCGTATCTGCGATCCGACACATCGCAAACGGCTTTACAGACCAATGGCATAAGTGGATCACTCACATAGCGGCTTCAATTAATGCGTCGTACAATGCCAGTATTAACGAGTCGCTTCACTTCGTTCTTTTTGGCGTGGACAAACGGTTGCCTTACGACATCTTGCTTGACAAGCCTAAGCCCCTATATAATCCTGATGATCATGCAAAGCTCCAAGTAACTCATTTTCAGCGGATTTATCAGGCAGTGCGCAGTCACTTACAAGAGTCCAAGGACCACATGATAGCTCGCCAACACCAGACAGCTCAGGCACCACGATTCGTTGTAGGTGACATTGTCTTCCTCATCAATCAAACACGTGACACAAAACTCCATCCCCGTAACACCGGCCCCTTTCGTATTATCAGTAAAGTAAAAAACAAGTACACTCATTTGAACCTCAACACCCATCACACACAGACAGCACATGCTTGCCACATTAGGAAATGTGCCTATCAACAAGCACCCCCACACATCCCAAACACACCACACATTCAACACGCATCCCGTAACTCAAACATGTCACAGTCCACCACTCATCCATATTTCACCCGTTCTCGTGTATAATCCATTTCATATTATGTATTTTTGTAAATATATGTAGATAATATTTTTGCTCATCTTTAATGTGTATTTTTATTTTTTGTCTTTGATTTTATAGTTTATTACCATGTTACTATGTATTTCTTTTTCTATTTTCCTACGCTGTCTATGTTTTTGTAACATTTGTATATTATTATTTTGCATTGTGTAATTTTTAGGAGTCAACTGAGGACAGTTGACAATAGCGTGGCCGAGCCTTTGTACTATTGCAACTTATATTTAATATATTAATGTGTGTGTAGGCATGTATTTACAATGTTTTGTGCGTTAGTGTATTGCCACAGGTGTCCGGAGATAGCTAAAAGTTTTGCCTAGGTGCGGGTATCAGATTCATTTGACCGCGTTAATCCTTTTTGAACTCGCCGCCATGGACACCTGCACATTTCTTTCCTTTCCCACCAAAGTCCCTCGGGCCCAGGTATTAACAGATTTTCTGTAGTATCTATTCACACTAAATACGTATGCTTCCTTCTGAGTCGTCTCTTGTTCATCTCGCATTTTTGTTAGTTGTAAGTTTTGGGGCTCAATTCTGTCTTAGCTCTGGGCGGGAGCAGACGTCCTGATTCGGTCTCATCAAGTGTACCTACTTTTACTCAAATAAACATGTAGTGATACAAGTTTACTACTTAACCAGAGTGAGTGAGAGTTTGAGGTGAGTGAGTGAACTATTGCAATGAACACATAACACACATCACGCTGACATCCTACAATCCTACAAACGACTATGAGAACGCGACGAACAAGAAGGAGAATAGATCCACCCGCCTTGCCCTCGACACACTACCATAGTTAAGTTCCTTGCAGCTTGCAATCTGCAGGGTGGTGGCAGCGACTTCAGCTTGCACCATGAGTAAGCGCAGTGTTCAGGCACAACACCCCCACATGATAGACAATTCCACGTGAGACGTCAATACAGAGATAATTTTTGCATCTTGCATTTCAAGCAAGTTTTACTCAAATGACATTATCATTAATTCTAATGAAATTTTTTTTTTATAGTAGATTCCATTAACAAAATAAATTAAAGGATCTTTTAACATCAGAACAAAATTGCACATGTTAATTTATGTAAGTGCAAATATTTTCTTTATATTACTTTTGTTTCCTTACGGCATGCCGTAAGGAAGGCCAAGTTCTTCCGGTAGCATTACACGCAACATTGCTGACTGTACCAGAGTAAAGTCCCGCTGGGGGGACTACACACCACCTCTTACTCGACCTTAGACAGCAAACGAGGCCATGTTCAATAACGAATGATTTAGTGGAGAAGCAATGGATGACACTATTGGTAGTACTCTTGCAGCATTATGATCAAGTGTTGACAGTCTTATCTTTTAATTACTCATAGGCACCATAGGCTTCATGAAAGTTCCTAGAAACAGTCCTTATACAAGTTAGTCAATCACACACACACACACACACACACACACACACACACACACACACACACACACACACACACACACACACACACACACACACACACACACACACACACACACACACACACACACACACACACACACACACACACACACACACACACACACACACTGCTGATATACTATCAAAAGAAATCATATCTTAGGAATCATAATGAACTCTGACTTATGAACTGAACCATAGACTACACCATACTTGACTGGACACTCGCGACAATCGCTGACAGACGACATTACATTTAGGCCCTATTGATTCCGCTGCTATGAGTGATGACAGATAATACTTCATATATCAGTTTATATTCTACTTAGGACATTGTATTTCATGTCTTTATAATCAGTAATGATTGCTGAACCATGGCTGAACCTAAAAAATTATTTTACAACTTTTACAAATAGGAAATTAACATAAAGATTACAAGTTTGAGTGAAAACCGTGTAGGAGTTGTGTATAAAGCATATTGTTTAGAGCAAACATTTCTGGCAAATTGGCAATAATTTCTGAAATAAAACATCACATATTGTGAAATCACCATTCCTGAATGTGATTAAATTGTGATCAAATGTCATATTATCGTTATATCGGCTTGGGAATGAATGTTTCACAACAATTGTGGCGCGTAGCTGAGAAAGCTGAGCTGACTGTGATGGCGAGACAGTTTTACTCAAATGACATTATCATTAATTCTAATGAAAATTTTTTTTATAGTAGATTCCATTAACAAAATAAATTAAAGGATCTCTTAGTTTCAGAACAAAATTGCACATGTTAATTTATGTAAGTGCAAATATTTTCTTTATATTACTTTTGTTTCACATCAATCAGTGAGGAAGGCCAAGTTCTTCCGGTAGCATAACAGTTCAAAGTGCAAGTGCAAATAGTTGGTCAGTATGAAATCAGTCACCCACTGCCACTGGAACCAGACGGACGTGCTACAGTAGCTATTAGCTAAGTTTTGAGCGATGAATTTAGCTTTAAAGAAAGAAGAGACAGCTGTGGAGCCATCTGGTTTAAGTAAAGAAGGGAAAGATGAAGAAGTAAGATTGTTAGAAATAGTATTTGCTAGATGCCAGAGATAACGAGAAAAGTAAAAGTTGGAAAAACTTTGACATTTTCTATTAATGAAAGAGTTTTTAGTAAGTTTGTGAATAGATCTGGCATGATTACGGGCAGAAATATATAGAGCATGAGTTTCAGCAGATGGATGGCTGCGGTACCGTTTGTGAGCTGCCTCTCTATCATTGACAGCACGAGAATAAGCAGAGTTGAACCAGGGTTTTTTAGCTTTAGTATTAGAGAAAGTACGAGGAATGTATAGCTCCATGCTGGTGAGAGATATACAATACAGATGAATTTAGTTAGAGAGGGACATTGAAGTCTTAGCCAGATGGTAGAAAATTCTGAAGATTGAAGATTGTGGGTACGAGAGCATGTAATGTCTACGCACATATGCGCAACAGCCAGCTTTGAATTGAAAATGAGGATAGAGAAAGTAGGATAGGAATTAGGTGAGAGATATACAACACAGATGAATTTAGTTAGAGAGTGACATTGAAGTCTTAGCCAGATGGTAGAAAATTCTGAAGATTCAAGATTGTGGGTACGAGAGCAAGTAATGTCGTTACACACATATGTGCAACAGCCAGCTTTGAATTGAAAATGAGGATAGAGAAAGTAGGAGGGAACAGAGAAGGGACTGATGTCGGTAGTCACAGACAACTGTGTTTCAGTTAGGAAGAGAAGATGAGATTTAGTGGA
The DNA here is from genome assembly GCA_036785275.1 of Cancer borealis. Taxonomy (NCBI): domain Eukaryota; kingdom Metazoa; phylum Arthropoda; class Malacostraca; order Decapoda; family Cancridae; genus Cancer; species Cancer borealis. The sequence continues at coordinate 20,250 of JAXIVD010004604.1, read as the reverse complement.
TGAGAGATGGTGTTCCACATATAGGAAATTAGATCTAAGGCCACAAACGTTACATAAATCGTGGGTAAAATTATTAGAGGAAGTGTCAAGACACCAAAGATCGTCAGCAGAGGGGCAGTCTGACCTGGGGACATGTGTGGTTCCCTCCCCAGATGGGGACTCCGAGGCTGGTTTTTTCTTAGCCATTTAAAAAAAAATTATTTGGAGAGAATGTAAAAGTGTAAGGTGCTGTAATATTATGTAAGTAGTAGAAGAAGTTGTCTTTAGAGGACAGGCTGCAGCTCCTCTCTTGTGTAAATGAAACACTAAGGGGACCGGGAAGAGAGGACACGGGGAATCACTCAGTCTGTAGCACTGCCTTCATTCTCGTAAGTACTACTACTACTATTTCTACTACTACTTCTGCTGCTGCTGCTGCTGCTGCTGCTGCTGCTGCTGCTGCTGCTGCTGCTGCTACTACTACTACTACTACTACTACTACTACTACTACTACTACTACTACTACTACTACTACTACTACTACTACTACTACTACTACTACTATTACAACTACTACTACTACTGCTACTACTACTACTACTATTACAACTACTACTACTACTACTACTACTACTACTACTACTACTACTACTACTACTACTACTACTACTACTGCTACTACTACTACTACTACTACTACCATTACTACTACTACTACTACTACTACTACTACCACTACACTACCACTACTACTACTACTACTACTACTACTGCTACTACTACTATTATTATTATTCTCATCCTACTACTACTATTACTACTACTGCTACTACTACTACTACTACTACTACTACTACTACTACTACTACTACTACTACTACTACTACTACTACTACTACTACTACTACTACTACTACTACTACTACTACTACTACTACTACTACTACTACTACTACTACTACTACTACTACTACTACTACTACTACTACTACTACTACTACTATTACTATTACTATTACTATTACTATTACTATTACTACTACTACTACTACTACTACTACTACTACTACTACTCCAACACTAGAGGGAATGAAAAAGAAAAAAAAGAAATGACCATTAAAAGAACGAAGCAAGGGGTAAAGGGGAGGAAGGAGGGAAGACTCAATGAATAGACACACACCACTGCCTCCTTATTGTCCTATTTTTCGGCACACTTATGAAACGTTTACTTGTTGTTGCCTTCGTGGTGCTTTTGCGTATTGGCACAAAGCAATAATAAGACCGTCTGCTGCCCTGAGACAGTTTTATAGGTACAAAAAGGCACATGTAAACACATTCAGTCCGTCTATTTGCTGGAGCGTGGCTCCGGTTAGGCCGACACTGACGTCACGACCAATCACAGCGCGTTTTTGGATACAGGTCCAGGGCTTTTACCTGTCCTCAGCCCGTCACAGGTCTTGAGTAGTAGTGGTGACCGTTCACTTTTAGTGGGGCAGATAAAAGCAAATTTTCACTTGAATTGTGCAAAATGTTATACAAGCACCAATTTTGGCATGGTGGTTCCCAAGGATCTACTCAGCAAATCTGTTTGACGTGCTACATGAAAATCCAAGATGGCGGCCATTTTTCAAGATGACCGCCAAATTTCATTTAGAATGTCCAATTTCTACCATTTTCAGTATTCCAAGGCTTTTGAAAGTAGTAAAAATTGACCTGATATCCTTAGAAACATATAGCTAGACACAAAGATTATTTGAATTAATTAACTACATACATTTCTGTGGGAAAACATGACTTCGGAAGATAATTTTGGCGGTCACCTTGAAAAATGGCCGCCATCTTAAAATTTTAAGTGGCACGTCAGGCAAATTTGCTGAGTAGACCATTGGGAACCACCATGCTGAATTTGGTGCTCGTATTACAATTTACAGGATTTTTTTGTTATCTTCCCCACTATTCGTGATACAGTGGCTTTCCTCAATTCTAGACAGACCCCAGTCATAACTGCTGACCAACCATAGTATGCACAGGAAAAACAAATCCAGTAGCAGTGGCCTGAATATGGGGAAGACAAATTTGCCATCATGTTTAGGGGACTTCACATAGAAAAGTCTGATCTCAGTTCCCTTGAAACACTAGTAGAAGACAGTGGCTGGACCAGTGATAGTATTGCAGCAGGGGTGGTTTCATCAGGCACCGCGGAGTCATTCCTGACTGCATTAAGTATCACCAGGACAGGATTGGCCAATCAGATGACAACATGCAGCTTGTACAAACTGATGAAAGAAGCCTACCAAGACTACTTTGAGGAGTCAGGCACATCCATTCTGTTCTTTGAAGCGTGCTGTGATCAGTGAAGAAATAAGTGTCCACAGTTCAACTTCTGGCATCTGGTGTTGGACATGGAGCCGGTCATATTCCTGCTGATACGTTCTTTCAGGGAAGAGCACTTTGACCTGTACCGGAAAACACTTAGAAAACATCCCCTACTTCTTTCCGAACAGCAATGTCAACTACGCCGGGTGGCTTCCAATTCGCTTTAGAGACATGATGGCTTTAGAGCAGCTGCATCCAGACATAGTCAGGGAATTTCACAAAAGAAACTTTGTTTTCCACTAGTCCAGAAGAGACTTCTCTGCCCTGGCCATCGACCAAGCTCATGAACAAAACAACGTGGTTATCAAGGGTGATGGAGGAGCAATTGGACTGACAGAGGACTCAAGGGCACTTCACAGGTGGATGGTAGCTGGACCAGAAGTGAGCCGTCTAGTAGTTGCCTTTGAGGCCATGTGTGGCATGAAAAATGCAGCCAGCAGCACCAAACACCATGAACAGACTCTAAATGCCAAGAAGTATTTCCTTGAGAAGATGGAGAAATTGCCCACACTGTTGAAGGAGATGGGCAATCATTTACAAGAAGAGTCAGCTGATCTGCTGGTGTTACATTCAAACAACAGTGCAAATCCAGCTCTAGCTGAATTGGTTGCTTCCCATTACAAGAAAGGTAAAGAAAAATTCCAGTCATTCTTGGAGGGCTTGGACAATGAAGAATGCACCTTCTATCAACCAATCAAGAAGAACAAGGCTTCTATATTCAAGCATGAACAGACAGCTAGCAGCTCTAAAGAAAAAATGTTGAAAGATGACTGTCACTTGTTCTCCCAGCTCTTCATCTCCTGCCAGAACAGACAGTGGGACTTGCAAGAATTCTTTAATTAAACATGAGAAACAGTCAGCACATGCATCTCTAAGCGACAATGGAAGGCTTCGTGCTTGTCAGAATTTACAGCAAGCTGAAATTCTTCAAGCACAGGTAACTTTGCCAGACTCTGAACCATAGGGAAGCACTATCATCTTTGATGGCTTAGCCCTCATCAGTTCCTTGCCGTCACGTAGTGCACGCTATGCGAAAGAAGACATCCTTCCAAAGTAGGAGTAGGCAGTAGACACTTGCTGCCCGTTGGAATACTCCAGGAGAGGTACTTACGGGGATGTAGGCTGTGCTGCAGACTGAGTGATTCCCCGTGTCCCCTCTTCCTGATTCCCTTAGTGTCTCATTTACACAAGAGTGCAGCTGCAGCCTGCCCTCTAAAGACAATTTCTTCTACAACCTATATAACATTACTACACCTTACACTTTTATACTCTTCAAATCAAAATTTAAAAATGGCTTCACCACACCCAGCCTCGGAGTCCCAATCTGGGAAGAGGACCATAAATGTCCCCAGGTCGGACTGTTCCTCTGCTGACGACCTCGGGTGTCTTGACACTTCCTCTAACACTTTTACTCTTGATATCTGTAACATTCGTGGCCTTAGATCTAATTTCCAATTTGTAGAACACCATCTCTTCTCCACTAAACCTCATCTTCTCTTCCTAACTGAAACACAGTTGTCTGTGACTACTGGCAGCAACCCCTTCTCTGTTCCCTCCTACTTTCTCTATTCTCATTTTCAATCCAAAGCTGGCTGTTGCGTATATGTGCGTAACGACATTACTTGCTCTCGTGCCCCCAATCTTGAATCTTCAGAATTTTCTACCATCTGGCTAAGATTTCAATGTCACTCTCTAACTAAATTCATCTGTGCTGTATATCTCTCACCTAATTCCTCTCACTATGTAAAATTCTTTGAATATTTGACTTCCAAAGTGGAGCACATCCTATCTCACATTCCTTATGCTGAGATCTCCATTTTAGGGGATTTCAATGTTCACCATGAGCTTTGGCTTCCATCTTCATTCACTGACCAAATTGGTGAACAAACCTTCAACTTTGTTATCTTTCATGACCTAGAGCAGCTAGTGCAGTTCTCTACCCGACCGCCTTGGAAACACGTCCAACATTATTGATCTTTTCCTAACCTCCAACCCTTCAGCTTACTCTGTTAAACTTTTCTCTCCGTTGGGCTCCTCCAATCACAATCTTATTTCTGTTACCCGTCCTATCACTCCATTGCAGCCTCAGAACCTGCCTAAGCAGAGATGTTTCTGGCATTTCAACTCTGCTAAGTGTGAGGACCTGAGGCAGTACTATTCTTATTTTCCTTGGGATGATTATTGTTTCCATGTCAGAGATCCTTCTCTTTGTGCCGAGCGCATAACAGAGATGATTGTCTCTGGCATGGAGCTATACATTCCTCATATTTTCTCTAATACGTAAGCTAAAAAGCCCTGGTTTAACTCTGCTTGTTCACGTGCTGTCTATGATAGAGGCGGCTCACAAACGGTACCGTGGCCATCCATCTGCTGAAACCCATGCCCTATATATTTCTGCCCGTAATCATGCCAAATCTATTCTCCAACTTACTAAAAACTCTTTCATTAATAGAAAATGTCAAAGTCTCTCCAACTCTAACTCTTCTCGTGATTTCTGGCATCTAGCCAATAATATCTCTAACAATTTTACTTCTTCATCTTTCCCTCCTTTACTTCAACCAGATGGCCCCACAGCTGTTTCTTCTTTCTCTAAGGCTGAGCTCCTCGCTCAAACCTTTGCTACCAACTCTACTTTGGATGATACTGGGCATATTCCTCCAACTCCTCCACCCTCTGACTACTTCATTCCTAAAATTAAAATTCTTTATTATGACGTTTTCCAGGCTCTCTCTGGCCTTCATTCTCGGAAGGCTTACGGTCCGGGTGGAGTTCCTCCTGTTGTTCTCAAAAACTGTGCTTCCGAACTCGCTCACTGCCTAGTTAAGGTGTTTCGTCTGTCTCTCTCTACATCTACCTATCCTTCTTGCTGGAAGTTTGCTCACATTTAACCTGTCCCTAAAAAAGGTGACCGCTCCAATCCTTCTAACTACCACCATAGCTTTGATTTCCTGCCTTTCTAAAGCATTTGTGTCTGTCCTTAACAAGAAGATAATGAGGCATCTATCAGCTCACAACCTTCTCTCTGATTGCCAGTATGGTTTCCGTAAAGGCCGATCTACTGGTGATCTTCTTGCTTTCCTAACTGAATCTTGGTCATCCTGTTTTAGAGACTTCGGTGAAACCTTTGCTGTCGGCCTTGACATATCGAAAGCCTTCGATAGAGTCTGGCATAAATCTTTAATTTCATAACTACCCTCCTACGGAGTCTATCCTTCTCTCTGTACCTTCATCTCCAGTTTCCTTTCCGACCGGTCTATTGCTGTTGTAGTGGACGGTCACTGTTCTTCTCCTAAAACTATCAATAGTGATGTTCCTCAGGGTTCTGTCCTATCACCCACTCTCTTTCTATTATTCATCAATGATCTCCTAAATCTGACTCAATGCCCTATCCACTCCTATGCTGATGGCACCACCTTGCATTTTTCAACGTCGTACAACCGACGCCCAACCCAACAAGAATTAAATGACTCAAGGCGAGATGCTATAGGACGCTTAACTTCTGAATTTTCGCTAGTTTCTGATTGGGGCAGAGCAAACCTTGTTTTGTTCAATGCCTCAAAATCTCAATGTCCACAACTATCTACTCGACATAACCTTCCAGATAACTATCCCCTCTTCTTCAATGACACTTAATTTCCCCTCTTCTCCACATAAAACAGATTCGGTCTATCCTTTACTAAAAATCTAAACTGGCTATTTCATATCTCTACTCTTGCTAAATCAGCTTCCAAGAAGTTAGGTGTCCTATGGCGTCTGCGTCCATTTTTCTCTCCCTCCCAGCTGCTTGTTCTGTACAGGGGCCTTATCCGCCCATGTATGGAGTATGGCTCTCATGTCTGGGAGGGCTCAACTCATACAGCTCTTTTAAACAGGGTGGAGTCTAAAGCTTTTCGCCTAATCAACTCTCCTTCTCTAACTGACTTTCTCTATTCTTTAAGTCACCGCCGCAATGTTGCATCTTTATCTATCTTCTACCGTTATTTTCATGCTGACTGCTCTTATTAACTTGCTAACTGCATGCCTCCCCCCATTCCGCGGCCTCGCTGCACAAGACTTTCTACCTCTGCTCATCCTTATTCTGTCCATCTACCTAAGGCAAGAGTTAACCAGTATCTTCACTCTTTCATCCTTTACACTGGTAAATTCTGGAACTCTCTTCCTTTGTCTATTTTTCCACCTGCCTATGACTTAAACTCTCATACTAAATTGGACTGCCCTCGCCTGTCTATATTTCTCCTACTGTCTTCTTTTCAGGGTCTGGCGACAAGCGGGATTTTTTTTATACTTCATTTATTTTTCCCTTAGCCAGTACCCTTTTAATGTAAAAAAAAAAAAAAAAAAAATGGAATCGTTTGGCACCAAATATGAACGGGTGGATATCGTCTTTGATAAATATAAGAAGTCCAGTCTGAAGTCTGAAACCAGATCAAAGAAAGGCCAGGGATCAGAAGAAGAGTGACCAGAAACCGCAAAATCACCAAAACTGGTAAAGCTTTCTCCGGAATGACAAGACTGAGCTCGTCCACATTCTTGCAGAGAAAATCTGTGCAACTGAAACCACATGCGCTATCATCGCAACAAAGGGAGACAATGCCATCAGCAACACAAGCAAGTCCCTGGATGCCGTATCCCTTTGCTGCCATGAAGAAGCTGATACACGTATATTTGTACATGTCAGAGATGCAACGTTATAAGGCATCATCAAGGCCAATGACACTGATGTTGTCATACCAGTATCTACACTGCCATCCCTACAGAGGCTTGGCCTCCAAAACCTGTGGATTGCATCTGGCCAGGGAGCCAATGCTCGATGGACACCAGTCCATGAGATAGTCTCTGCAATAGGGCCTGAGAAAACCAGTGGGATCATGTACTTTAATGCATTCACCGGCTGTGATGTGGTCTCGTCTTTCCATGGGAAAGGAAAAAAATCAGCATGGCTGACTTGGGAAGTCTGTGAAGAGGTTTCTTAAACCTTTACGAAATTCAGCAACTGCCCAACAGAAGTTTTCGTGGATGACCTACAAAAGCAGAAAATTATTGTTTTCATGTTTGATCAATCGAGTGCCGCTACTTGTGTCGATGAGGCAAGGTTGGATCTCTTTGTCCGAAAGCAGAGATCCTATGATGTGATCCCACCAACCAGTATGGCCCACATTGAACATGCAAAATGTGCTGCCTACCAGGCTCGGATAATCTGGGGCCAAGGAACAGTGTACAATCCAGAATCTGTTAGTCCTGCTGAGTGGTGCTGGACGCAGAAAGGAGACATGGCAAATATATTGGACTACGCTTCCACCGGCTGCAGCAAGCTGCCAAGAACTGACGAAGTGCGCCTGCAAGAAAGGCTGCAACTGCAAATGCAAATGCTCTCGTTCGGGTCTCTCCTGCACAGCACTCTGTAGCTGTGTGTGTCAGCTGTAGTTATCGTGAACTATGATACATGATACTCAACTTTTTCCTATTTTGAACATTATGCAAAACAGCTACTGATATTATTAACATTTAAAATGATCTGATTAGTCAGGGCTGACAGAGACAGTAGTATCGGTTATATAGGCCTTTTGTGTCTATCCGTTTGACATGTGTGTCATCATTCCAGTATGTTTTTGAAGGATTTATTACAGTATTATTTTCTTGTCTATTTTTATCTTATAGACAGTAATATTATTGTTTCCGTCCAGAAAATGTGTCCTTTTGATTGAAGGTGTTTATCAAAAGATTTTGTTGTTTTATGCAGGACATTGTTGTTATTATTTTATTTAATATGTCCAAGTTTACCATTTACAGTATTCCAATGCTTCTGAAAGTAATAAAAATGGATCTGCCATCCTGAGGAAAATATAAGTAGACTCCAAGGTCATTCAAATTAATCAACTACATACATTTCTATGGGATAAAATGACTTCGGAAGATAATTTTGGCAGCCATCTTGAAAAATGGATTTTCAAGTGGCACGTCAGTTGGGAACCACCATGTCGAATTTGGTGCTTGGATAACATTTTGCATGATTTTTCTGTTATTCACCCTATTATTTGGGCTATCTGTGTCGTGTAGGGAGGCTGGTATGGGAGGAGGAGGAGGAGCTGTTGGTAGAGAAGGAGGTGAAGAATATAGTACTTTAGGTCATATAGCCCAAGACTATAGTTCAGGTGTTTGGAGGCTTACTAGATGAAACAGCATAGTAAATTCACACGTGTGGCGAAGACATTGATATAAGATACACTCTCAATAGCTTGGTTGGTGGCTGCAGCAGCGTAACTCGGTTATTGTGTTTCCTTCTTATATGGAAGAGGACATACAGCGTCCCCTTTTATTTTATTTTCGGAACAAGGGAGGACACCTTTGTTTTCGAGTGAATACACTGATTGGTGTTTAGTTTATTATTTAATAAAGTATAATTCAACACAAACACACATAAATGGACAGTTCCCTGAGAGTTTATTGAAGGCCCGAACGGACATACAGTCTGAGGTTCGAGCCCTTGTTCAAGCACACACACAGTATTATGTCTTTACACAGCAAAGATACGTTAATTTCTAGCTGTGGGTCAGCGCCTTGCTGAGCGGCAGAAAAGTCGTTGTTGAATGTCATTCTGATTAGTTGCTTATAATCAACACAGTATATAGACAAAATCATTAATTCACTATTTATAGTGGAAAACATGTACTACTGTGGTGATATCAAAATGTATTGTCACAAATAGCATCTTCTTTCAAAAGTGCCAGCTTCCTACCTTATATGGCGAGAAACGGGAACACTATGGAATGGTGCATACATAAATACATTCTAACCAGTGCTACCAACAACTGATCTATAGGCAAAATAGTGAAGAGAAAGACTCCGATGATAGACGTGACAAAATTCTACATAACATGAACTATTTTCTTTAGTTCGTCGTGCTATTTCTATTCAACACACAGACGACATAAGCGATTCTGAAAAGAAAATAGCGGTGAAACTCCCATCACATACATCACATCTAGGCGACGTGTTGAAGTAGATGTAACTGGAGAAAGGATTAACACTGAGGTGAACAGTCAGATCAATATAATAAGCGAAAAAATGTCACAGCGGATATACGGATTAGTGTGTTGTCATTTCAGGTCATATCTATTGTCTATCTAGACGAGGGTAGGTGTGTCATGTCAAAAATTTCCAGGTCAAATTTTAGGGAGGAGTGGTAGAGTAAAAAATTGATGTCTTAGCGACAAAAACAAAATACACATAGAGAATGTGTAATTTCCAACTACTAAACAACACAGAAAAGAAACAATTGAGTAGTAAAATTATAACGGTAACACTGAATTCGCGCAGTTGTAAGAGGAAGTATTGTTTAACGACATAAAATTTAAGACCAAAAAAAAAACGTACTTCTCTCGACAAAAGTGTATTAACTAATGTCTGTAACAGAAGTTGTGAATAATGTTAAGTAAAGATGGGAGGATAACAAAAATCGTTTAGCCTTAAAGTTATAGCCAATACTTAAGTTAAGGTGAGGTCGCAAAACAGCAGCACAGATCACGTCCTTTCTCCAGTAGGGTCACAGACAGCCTAATTAGGGTCACGCACAAAGGATGACAAAGGAAATACAAACAGTAACATACCTATAGGTCGCTTCTTTGCTGTTTATTTAACTAAACTACACTATCTACTATTAGTAGAGAAAGGACAGAATAGTAGAACACTACTCCTCACCCTTCCTCTTGCCAACCTGGGGTGGCTGAGGAGGAGGAACATAAGCAGCATACATGTTGGTCCTTCTTAGGCTATTTGAGATAAACTGCACTCTCTAATCTAAAGTGAGAGGCACAAGACAGTAAATATGATGGCTCCTCGCAATCTATGCTCCCTCCAGCCTAGCAACCAGAATAGGAAGAACTAGAAAAGCCATGCAACATGAAGAAAAATACTTAATTACATGGAATTTCTTTAATAAAAATGAAATGAAAACAAAAAGCAAAAAAATAATTTCAGTGCCAGATTACCAACGAAAAAATCCAAAGGTTGATATTACATAGGTATATTCGCATCAGCCTAGTCTGCACACTGCACAAGGCTTTCTATGTCTACTCATCCCTATTATGTCCATCTTTCTAATGCAAAAGTCAACCAGTATCTTCACTTTATTATCCCTTATACAGGTAAGCTTTGGAACTCTCTTCCCTTGTCTGTTTTTCCACCTACCTATGATTTGAACTCTTTCAAAAGAGGAGTGCCAAAAAACCTCTAATGCTCTATTGGACCTCCACTCCTTGCCTCCATTTCTGCTACTGTCCGAACTCTTTCAAAAGAAGAGTGTCAGGACACCTCAAATGCTTTATTGGCCCTCCAATCCTTGCCTCCATTTCTCCTACTCCTCTCTATACAGGGTCCTCTATACCAACGGGATTTTTACCGTATTTTTGTTTGCCCTTGGCCTTTTAATGTATAAATAAAAGTATGTACTTTAAAGTTGTTAGCGTTATACTATCAATTACGATGGAAAGCAGATAATTTCATATGATAACGACCCGACTAGAAAAGAAGTGCTTGACTTCATCTGTGAAGAATCTTTCTGTCTTGTTATAATAGATAGATCGACTGCAAAGTAATCTTCTACTTTGATGACGTCAAATCCTTTAAATATTTCAAAAAATTTTGTATGCTCCGTTTTGATAGGCTGAATAAGTTAAGCTCTTTAGCTTAAAATTTTTCAACCTTAGAATCTTTTTTGTTATTCTTTATTGAACTCTATAAACTTTCTGTCTTGTTTTGTAATATGGAGACAAAAAACTATATGCAGTATTGGAGATAGGATCGCATCAGTGAATTATAAAGTTTTCATGAAAGATTTTTGGATTCATTTGCCGATGAAACCATTTATTTTACTAACAGTTTTAACTTCCTCTGACCAATGCAGACTGAGCTGATAAGAGTGATGAGTCGAGCTTCCAGTGACTATACTCAGTAATCATCTTACGTTGACAGCACACACCTCCAAGGCCTCAATGAGCTTGTATATATGGATGTACCTACCATGGTGCCATCGATAATAAAAGCATTGGTTCCCAAACTGTAGGCCATGGCCTCCTAGGGGGGCCATGTAGCAGAATGCAGGAGGGCATAATCTGAGGATATGATGTGTGTACCAATGGACTTTAGTGGGTAGGCAGCCAGTGGAGGCAACTTACAGGTTCAGTACAAGTTTGTGCGATGCCTTGTTGCCAGACGCATGAGTAATACATCACTTTGTCTATGTAATTACAAAATACCTTTTTTTCAGATTATGTGTTCTTGACATAAAGCAAGACATTGACACACTTTACAGTAGTAATTAATATTTCAACTGAACATAATTCTAGGGTTTCTTATCTATGAATTCTGTATGACAACCTGGCCATGAGTCTTGAGAATCAGTCAGCAAGGCCAAGGACAGTTTTAACCACAGATTAAAAGTTAATTGCAGCACGGATCACCCTGCGTGACTTCCCATCTGTGAACACCCACATCAATACCATTTTGATGGTAAGTAAGATGTAGCATTAATAAGCATCTATCCTATATTAACCCTTATACCACGTCAAGCACGATCGTGGCTTTTATGTTAGACCCCGTTACGCTTCGATCGTGGCTCTGTTCAAATATCATGCTCATTTTATGACTCCCAGTTTGTTTATCTTTGAGACTATGCGTCATACATCAAGACCTGTCATTGGCACTTTGCTTTCAACATTGTGGATGTATAATAGCACTTTTTGTATGTTGAGGCATCATATCTATCATTACATTATTCTAATTATGGGTGATGCGTTAGCGATGTTAGTAAGGGGTGTTTTTCTTTGTGCATTGCAGGTACAGTGATGGCTTCTAACAAGAAACGCAACTATGATGAGAACTACCTGGATTTTGGATTTACAAGCATCACTGATAAAGGTGTAGTGAAGCCCCAGTGTGTGATTTGTCACAAAATACTCACTGCTGAATGACTAAGGCTCAGTAAGCTTAGATTACATCTGGAAACCAAGCATCCTCAACGTGTTGCCAAGGATCGTTCTTTCTTTATTCGACAAGAACTGAACATGAAGAGACAACGCCTTGATGCCAGTGGTTCCTTTCACTAACAAATGTCTGCCGTAGTGGAGGCGTCATTTCTTGTATCCCTTGAGATAGCAAAGAAAAAGAAGCCTCACACAATTGGGGAAGAGTTAATTTTGCCACGTGCCAAAACAATGGTAAAGCTTGTTTTGGGTGAGAAAAGTGCTGTAAAGCTGAATGCTATTTCACTCTCAAATAATACGGTGCAGCGCCAAATCTCCTAAATGTCTGACGACATCAAAGAGCAGGTGATACAAGAAATAAAGTGCTGGATTATTCAGTATTTAACTCGATGAGTCTACTGATGTCCAGTCCTGCTCACAACTCCGAGCTTTTATAAGGTATGTTCATGATGAGGATCTGAAGGAAGAATTCTTGTTTTGTGAACCTCTCGAGCTATCTACAAAAGGTGAAGATGTAATGCAGAAAATTACAGAATTCTTTGAAGCTGAAGGTACAAAGTACAAAGGAGTACAAAAGGAAGAACAGACAGCAACAGTCCTACTGGACCTAACGAGGCTGTCTGTTTAGCTACACTACTACTACTATAATATCTACGTGATAGAGGCAAAAGGACAGCAAAGTGGAAGGTTCCTCCCCACCCACCCCTCCCTCCAAAACAAGGAGTAATCTATGCTAAAAAAAAAATATATATTAAAATGTTTTACGCAGTAGTGAAATATTCGACTTGGTGAACAGATGCTAAGTGCTTATCGACTTTTTTCTTAAATGATTCAATTGTAATACTGTTGATAATTTGTGCTTGGAGAGAATTCCAAACATTTACGATTCTATTGAAGGAAAAGTGCTTCGCTTCATTTGATCTAAAGCGCTTACCAATGATCTTGAAGCCATTGTTACGGGTGGAGCTTGTAAGATCGGTAGTTATATAATCGTTCATGTTAATATTATCAAAACCATGGAACATTTTTAAAACCTCAATTAGGTCCCCTTGTAGCCTACGTTTGGATAAACTGAATAAGTTCAACTCCTCTAGACGTTCTTCGTAAGACTTGTTTCGCAGTCTTGGTATCATTTTAGTAATTCTTGACTGGGGCAATCTCTGTTGGATATGCACAGATGGAGCTCCAGCCATGTTTGGTTCTCAGTCAGGTTTTGTCACAAGAGTTATAAAAAAAAGCACCAAATGCTATCCCTACTCATTGTATAATCCACAGGCAAGCTCTGGCATCAAAAACGCTACCCTCAGAATTACAGGACACTCTGAATATCATTATAAAGACAGTTAACTTTGTAAAAGGTTCTGCTCTTAACACACGCCTTTTCAAGAAACTCTGCCAAGATATGGATGCCGCTCATGAAGCCCTCCTATTTCATACAGCAGTCCGCTGGCTATCAAAAGGAAATGTAGTTCAGCGTGAATTTGAACTCAAAGAAGAGATCGTCTTCTTTCTTACATTACAGAAGAAGCAAGATTTGCTTTCAGCATGGTCTGCAGATGGGTTCAATATACGGCTAGTCTACCTTGTTGACATATTTAGACAGCTTAACACACTAAACCTGGAACTCCAAGAGAAAGGAAGCTTTATAATGTCGATTTTGTCGACGAAATCAAAGTTTTCATTCGTAAGATTGAGAACTGGAGGCGCAAAGTTGGAATGGGCAACTTGGCAATGTTGGTGAAAGTGTCAGAAATTCCAGAAGAGTGTGATAGTGGCACACAGAACCTGATTACCCAACATCTTGAGGCCTTGGAAGGGGAATTTAAAAGATACTTCCCAGATATCCAAAACCTAACTTCTCAGCTAGTAAGGTTCCCCTTCACTGCTCCAGTGACATGCATTCCTGATGACAATGCTGCCCAAACAGAGCTGTTGACGCTTCAGGAGGATTCAGGAGCCAAGATGAAGTTTGAAACAGAATCTCTCACAGTATTTTGGTCATCAATGGCAGCTTCATACCCAAACTTATGTGATTTGGCTTTTCTACACCTCCTACCATTTTCATCAACTTACTCCTGTGAGACTGCATTCTCTCAATTACTCAATATTAAAACGAAATATCGCAACAGACTTGAAGTGAAGTATGACCTACGGTGTGCTTTAAGTAAAACAAAACCAAGAATCAAGCAGCTTGTTGACAATTTGCACCATCATCCATCACACTGAGTGGAATGGTGATTCAAGTGAAAAAAAAACAGGAACCTGGCATGAATATTCAGAAGAAAAATTGTGTGGAAGGAGGTGGGTGTGTGGCCACTGAAGGCCATGGATGTTGAAGTTAATTATGACTCCCTGTGATGGAATTTATCTCAGAATAAGATTTGTCAGATTAAAAAATCAAATCATATAGTGTGGCATTAATTGACTTTTTAATCAGCGAAATTTGGTTTTATCTTGTTTTGTGTGTGTTTATTGTTGAAGCAGCTTCCAGCAATATATCCATATTTTTTTTATTACAGTACTCTGAGTATGGAAATTTCTTGTGCACTATATTATTCATTTTCTTTAGTACCATTTCAAGAATGTCTTTATTACTATTTCACAAAAGAAAAAATAACATGCATGGAATCAATAAAATTACAGGATTTGCTAGAGTGGTTTATATATGGACCTAATGAGTGTAGGACTGTAGTCACTGTAGTCACGGGTTATGGTTAGCAGTGGGCGGTGGGCCATGGACAAGTATCCTGTATGAAAAGTGGGTAACGACCGAAAAAAGTTTGGGACCACTGATCTAGGGAGAATACAGCAGCATTATCGTAAGGGTTGCACATCCACTCACCAGAGGCCAACACACGTGTCATCCACAGACGTATAAGTTCCTATGCTGCTTTTGTTATAATGTTAAGGAATTA
>JAXIVD010004603.1:12500-34703 GCA_036785275.1 Cancer borealis | reverse complement strand
CTATGATCAAAGTCTCTGGATTTCGTACTAAAGACAGTCGTGTTCTTGCTATAGCCTGTGGTGGTAGTGGTGGTGGTGGTGGTGGTTAATTTCTGTGGTTAATACGCAAAAAAGAACGACTGTAAAAGAGTCTGAAATCGTTTTTTATTCAGTGGATTTGTGGGGATGGCTTCGTAAGATTTCTACTTCTTCCTTCAACCTATATTTAGACTGCTATACCTCAAGGTAGGAGGTGGTTTGTGGGCTTGAGTAGTAAAAGAAAGGTGTTAGTATTGATAAAGAGATATTTATTGATGGAGGAAAATGAGGAATAATTGGCTATTAAGTGTAGGAGGAAGTATCGAAGAATTTGTACTTTTAGAAGGAGAAAAATGAGAGAAGATTGGTTAGTAGGTGAAGGTGAAGGAGGAAGTATCGAAGAATGTGTATTTTAGAAGGAAGAAAATGAGGAAGAATTTGCTTGTAGGTGAATATGAAAGAAGAACATTAATTTGTGTGGAAAAGAAAATATTTATAGATGACGATGATGATGATGATGGATTGAGGAAATTACTGGAAAAATGAGATAGAAAGTTTACTAAGAAGATGTGAAAGGAGGAAGAGAGGAGATAAAACTGGAAGAGGAAGTTAAAATGCGTAAAGAAGAAGAATGAAAGAGAAAGAGCAAGAGAGGGAGAAAAACACAGACATTAACCACTTCCAGAAAAATCAGACCAAATTCCAGTAAGAGAATGAGAAGTTGACGAGAAACTGGATGGAAAAATCCCTGGAGGAGAGAGAAAAAAAAACAAAAAACAGTTGATATGAGAAAATCTAGACAAAAATCTTAGCTTATGATTGGCTAAAACTAGTCTAGTGTCTTTCTCAACTGACCAGTAGGAAGCCAGACATATTTCCTCCTTTGAGTCCCCCTTTTTTTTTTCCGTAATGGCTGTTCCTTCGGTAACCGCGACAACCACCATCACCACTTTCCTGGTCACTACATCAACCACAGAGGAGAAAGTGGTTGATGAGTGGGAAATAAGTCTCCTCCACCTCCGTCCACTTTAATTCTATGGAGTAAAAAATTCGGAGGAAGGAATAGAGGTAAGAATAAAGAGAATGTGTTGGTTCTTAGCTCATAAAACATGTATTTAGTTTATGGTTTGGTTATATATGTTAAAAGGATCTCTTTATATACTTTTAAATCTCTCTCTCTCTCTCTCTCTATCTCTATCTCTATCTCTATCTCTATCTCTCTCTCTCTATCTCTATCTCTATCTCTCTCTCTCTCTCTCATACCTGTGTTTCTCTTGTTTTAGGTATGTTTGTAGTACCTTCCTGAGCCACACCCTTTGTCCTCCTCCCTCGGCTCAGTTCAGAATGTTTGAAGTCTGTGTATTCTCTCTTATATACATGTGTGTGTGTGTGTGTGTGTGTGTGTGTGTGTGTGTGTGTGTGTGTGTGTGTGTGTGTGTGTGTGTGTGTGTGTGTGTGTGTGTGTGTGTGTGTGTGTGTGTGTTGGGTTGGGTCGGGTCTAGGTAGTTACTCACCTAACTTGGCCTGTAGTGGAGGCGATTAAACTGCTTGAATACCAGGTTACCTGAAACTTGCTGTCTTAGAAAGTCTTAACGGAATTCGACTTCACAAACAGCGGTGTGTGTGTTGATGTGTGTGTGTGTGTGTGTGTGTGTGTGTGTGTGTGTGTGTGTGTGTGTGTGTGTGTGTGTGTGTGTGTGTGTGTGTGTGTCTGTGTGTGTGTGTGTGTGTGTGTGTGTGTGTGTGTTCATGTGTGTAACGATATGTAAACAGTGTTTGTTGCACATATTAACCGATTGACATTGATAAAGATGTAAGGATCATTGAGCATATTAGTTTATCAATTATTCGCTCTAATTAAGTATAGTCAACCGGTTATGTAGGTAGATCAGGATACAAGATTCTAATTTATATACTAATAGTTATCTTTAATTGTGTGTTAGGTTTTTTGCAATCCACTTTTTCTATGATTTACGTGGAATACAAGAAACGATTACATGCTCAATGTTTACAAATAATACGTTTTTTTTCTAACAATAACATATCACCCTTACCTCCTTGACTCATAAAACAGACAAGTGTACACGTGAACCATAACTTACTGTATCAAAACATAACTTTCTTCCATAACACACGATTTATATAACACGAGTGACGGGCAGCGTATAACAGCAAGACGTAACGAAGCATAACATTACTCCTCACATCTTAGACAAGCGTTGAATTAGACTGGAATAAGACTATAAAAAAAACTGAACTACATCTATTATTATATTACGTTTTCTTGTTCTCTCCTTAAGGTATAGCCTAGCGGTGGTAGAGACAGCTGTGGTGCGTGTGTGGTGCGTGGTGCGTGGAGAGTGTGTAGAAGCCTGTTAATATACGTAGTGGTAATGGTGGTGATGATGTAATGGTGATAATGTTATAGAACTCCATCTGGTAGTGACGTGTTACTCCTCCTCTTTATACTTCCTTGTTACCATAATTTTTTCCTTTCCTTATTTTCCTGTGAATTTTTTTCTTCTTTATATCAGTTTATTTCCTATTTTCCTCCTCTTCCTTCTTACATTTCCTTGTTTAAATCTATTCTTTTCCTTATTTTCCTTATTTTTTATTAGTGTGTTTCCTATTTTCATGTCTTTCTATCTAGTTATGTATCTATTTATCTATCCATCTATCCACCATTCCTACTCGTGAGCTACAAATCACTACAAGACCACAAGTTAGTTAATGTAAAAACTAGACCCGTATTTAAATGAGAGAAATGTCTTCAACGCCACAACAAGACAAGAAGCAACTGTGTCTTAAAAGCTTCATAAGAGGAGCTATTAAATACATGAATACTAATACATGTTTGTGTGTGTGTGTGTGTGTGTGTGTGTGTGTGTATGTGTGTGTGTGTGTGTGTGTGTGTGTGTGTGTGTGTGTGTGTGTGTGTGTGTGTGTGTGTGTGTGTGTGTGTGTGTGTGTGTGTGTGTGTGTGTGTGTGAGTTCCAGGATGTAGACTTGGGGAAAACTTGAGGTGGTTTTAGCCCTCTGGTGTCCAAGACGAGAGACTTGATACAAAAAAAAAAAGTAGAGATGACAATAAAAAAAATAAAAACAGACCTACCGACCTGCACCCTTGTAAACTGCCACTAGGTATTTACAAACACACACACACACACACACACACACACACACACACACACACACACACACACACACACACACACACACACACACACACACACACACACACACACACACACATCCTGGTATTGAGAAGATTGTATGATATATGTTTTTTTTCTGTTTGTCTGTGTGTGCTTTCTTTCTATTTCTCTCTTTCTCTTATTTTCTCTCTCTTTCGCTCTCTCTCTCTTTCGCTCTCTTTCTCTCTCGCTCTCTATTTACCAAAGGATAATTTCATGCCTCCTTGCAATCATTTCTTCTTAATTACGTTATCTCTCTCCACTTCTGTTATTTTCCTTCTTCTTACCTTCCCTCTTCCCCTTCCTTCCTCCCTTCCCTCCTCATCTCCCTTGACTTTCCCTCCCCTCTTCCCCTTCCTTCATCCCTTCCCTTTCCTCCCTCTTGCATTACTACTATATATTAAGATCAATTTTACTTAGTTGTTAAATATTTGTATTGTTTGTGTGTTGTGATTTATATTTTAGTGTTATTATTGATATTGTAATTGTTATTGGAGGAGGAGGAGGAGGAGGAGGAGGAGGAGGAGGAGGAGGAGGAAGAGGAGGAGAAGGAGATAAAAGAGGAAGAGGAGGAGGAGGAAGAAGAAGATGGGAAGATAAACAGAACGTATAATACCGTGAAAAGTCAGTCATTATCAACACGCACACACACACACACACACACACACACACACACACACACACACACACACACACACACACACACACATACACACACACACACACACACACACACACACACACACACACACACACACACACACACACACACACACACACACACACACACACACACACACATACACACACCATATGGTTCCCTTACTATTGCTGTTGCTGTCACGTATCTTCATTTCCTGGTTCCCTCAATGACCATGATCAGGAAGGAAGGAAGGAAGGAAGGAAGGAAGGAAGAAGGGAGAGAAGGAAGAAAGGAGAGTATGTAGCGTGATACAAGTAAGGTACAGGTGATAATGGCTGGAGCAGGTGTAAAAATCAAGTGTGTGTGTGTGTGTGTGTGTGTGTGTGTGTGTGTGTGTGTGTGTGTGTGTGTGTGTGTGTGTGTGTGTGTGTGTGTGTGTGTGTGTGTGTGTGTGTGTGTGTGTGTGTGTGAGTGTGTGGTCAGCTCACAAATTGGTGTAGATTAAATAATCACTCCATCTCTCTTTTTATTTCTATCTTATTTTCTCTTGATGTGGTGCGGGAAAGATAGACAGAAAATGGGAAGGTGTGGAAGAGGCGTGGAAGGTGTCAAAGGGATAAGCATGTAACTGATAAATTTAAAGGCAAACTTAACTATACAAAAAAAAATGTAAAATAAATACGTTTTCTATGACTACCATCCAAATCCACGTTATCTACATCCACCTCCTCCTCTCCTCCTCCTCTTCTTCTCCTCCTCCTCTTTCCTATTACAGTCTAGCTTTCACGTGGTAAGGTAATGCAGCGTCATGGCACTGAGGTCAACATAAGAACAGGTCAGGCAAGGAGTGGCTGGCTGAGTTGTTTTGGATATTATTATTTTACTGTCAGCCTCCAATCCAGAACTCGCTCCACCGTTTAGTCAACCGTTGTTGAGGTGAACTAGCCAGGGATTTTTTTTTTTTTGTTTTTTTCTTCTTTTCAACTTGCCGCCACGCTTATCTACCTGACCTGTTCCTTAATTGCCTAGTTCAGCTGGTGCCGGGGACGCGGGGAGAATGTGGATGGGCAGGTCAGGCTGGCTGCTGCTGCTGCTGCTGCTGCTGCTGCTGCTGATGATGATGATGATGATGATGTAATGGTGATAGCGATGCAAATTATTCTACTACTATTACTACTACTGCTACTACTGCTGCTACTGCTGCTGCTACTACTACTACTATTACTACTACTACTACTACTACTACTACTACTATTATTACTACTACTACTACTACTACTACAACACCTGCCACAGAGCATTGCATAAGCCAGTTTGATATACCCAAGGGCGAATTTCTTGGTCCACTGCTGGTTCTATAAAAAAAAAATTGAACCTACTGCCTTAAGAAATAACAAATCTCGTGAATATGTTTTGTGTCTGTATTTACCTGTGAACTTGAAGTAATTAAGGTCGATCCCACCTGTACTCACCTTGCCGTTACTCGCTAAGCTAACCAATGGGAGGGTAGGACCTGGGTGCTGCGGCCAATCAGGATGCATCTCTTGTGTTTTTTCTCTAGCCAATCGTAGAAGAGAATTGAGTTGTGTTGGAATCTAGTAAAACGCGCAAGCTCCTGTTTAGAAAAAATAGTTGTTCTAGATGATCAGCGCGTGTGTGCTTCTCCTTCCCCCCCCTCCATCTACACACACACACGCACACACACACACACACACACACACACACACACACACACACACACACACACACACACACACACACACACACACACACACACACACATGCTTTTATTATTCATAGATGTGTATTTCCATCTAATTATTGCATTTAAATATTGGGTAAGATTAATCGTTTATAATTTAATCCTAGTGTTTAGACGCCACACGCAAATATATCTTGACGTGATTTATCAGTAAACTTTCATGTTCTGCGTCGATGTTTATCAGGAAAATATGAGAAAACAAACACAACAAGTGATAAAAGTTACACATTTTCTCTTCACCAACTTAGTCTGATCATAATTTTTCTCCTGCACTTTTATCAATTGTTTTTCCCACCTCGTCGCCACCAGCATTACCTTTCTCATTTTCACTTCTAATAACAATACTAATTTCACTCAATCCTTAACCATAACAAACACAGCAGATGTAGCTCTTCTTCCTCTCTCTCTCTTCTCTCTCTCTCTCTCTCTCTCTCTCTCTCTCTCTCTCTCTCTCTCTCTCTCTCTCTCTCTCTCTCTCTCTCTCTCTCTCTTCTATCTTCCTCTCATCTCCCTTCCGCTAGCATCCTCTCCCATCCCTTCTTTCCGGTCCCTTCCCTTCCCTTCCCTTGCCTTCCCTTCTTCCATCCCTTTCCCACCCTTACACTTCCTCCCAGCTGCAGTGGATTGTATTGTGACAAGGTTGTGAGGTAAAGAAAATCAGCGGTGACTCCCAGGAACTCTCTCTCTATCTCTCTTTTTCTCTCTTTTTCTGTCTTTCTCTCAGAAGTTGTTTGTGTTAAGTGTAAAGGTCCTTTTAGGTTCACGATCTAGTTTATTTATTTTCTTTTAGTTTATATTTTCTTCGCCTCCAAGAGTATTTCAAATAGAAGGAATATTTCGCTTTCTTTTTCTTTTTCTTTTTCTTTTAGTGTCTGTATAACGTGTGGAAAGAATGTGTGGATTGGACGCCCTTGTTTGGCTTTATTGCGCTGTAAAAAAAATATTTCCTTCTATTCGTTAAAGAAAATATTAAAATGAACGTTAAATTCATTCATCTGAAAATTAACTATGAAAGAATTTAAAATAATACCTAACGGTGATTTGAATTTTGTTTCTTTAACTTTCAGGTAAAACAGTTAGAAAATGTTTATTATTCATTTATTTTTTCGCTCTATATTTCTCCAACACTCAATTTCTATCACCTGAGATATATTGAATAATCATCAGATATTTACTCCTTTAATTTCGAGGCAAAGCAAATGGAGTCTGCAATCTTTCTTTTGGTTTATTCGCAATCATTCTCATTTACTTCACAAAAACTAGATGGCGTTCAGGTTCAGAGCAAGGTTTCTCAGACCATTGACCAGGTCACAGCTATTGACCGATAATTATAAACGTAATTTCCCGGCATTATATTATATCCCAGAGGTCGATAACGCTCCGGTATTCCTCGTGTGGAAGATCTAGTTTTTTATAATACTTTTTGTGTCATTTTTCAGGTGAAACTCTAGGATCAGATACGATTCCCTTGTGGGGCATCACGTACCCTTGGCATGGGATGGAGTGGGCGGGGCGGGAGTGGAGTGGGTGGGGAAGGGTGGAGAGGCGAGGGGAAGCTGGTATGTCGGTGGGGAGTGGAGGGAGGGAGGGGAGGAAGGGAGGTCTAGTAAGCTGATGGCTGCCAGTGTGTTAGTGGCAGCGAGGCGAGGTAGAGGGTGGTGGTGGTGGTCCCGTCTGCTTCACGCTCACACACACACACACACTCTCCCTCTCTCATTGTCTCGTTGCGTGCGTTGCGTTGCGTTGCGTGAACCTTTTCCCCTCAAGTGACAGCAGTGTTTGGTGCGTGAACGTGACTCGTGTTGGACTCGGTACTCATTCATCCCGGAAGACAAGTTTGAGTTCGTTAAGGTGTGAGTTATGGGTCACGAGTCGTGGGTTTAGCTGCTCGTTGTGTCTCCCGCTTGGCCGTGCGTGGAAGGATAGTTTGACAGCATCACGGTGCCATCAGTTACAAGGTGACTGGCAACACCTCCCGCCCACCCACCCACCCACCTGCCTGTCTGCTTCCGGCGGTGTTGTGGCGTGACGCGAGGGCAGCCTAACCCAGCCCAGCCCAGCCCAGCCCAAACCAGCCCTTCCCCCCGCACCATCAGCTTCCCTTGTGCTTCCCCCCCTCAGCCTCCCCTCAGCACACAAAGGCGATGTGGTGTTGTTGATGTGCGAGTCAAGGATTAATGTGACTTGTATAACCATGAAGTGTTCCATTCCATTCCGCTGTACATAGTGTGCCTTGCTTGCACGGCCGTCCGTCTGCCAGCCTGAAGCAGCGGACGAATCAGTCTGACCACCATAACGAGCCTGACAGCTTGCTAATTTGCACTGAGGAGTTGTTTTGAACGCTCCCTGTCCTCGCATCGCCTCCGTAAGTGGCCGCCCAAGCTCACCAGAAAACATTTTACCGTATGGTCCTTGTAGTTCCCCGCGGCACCCAGCTGACGGCCGCCGCCCCTCACAACCGCTGCGAACACCCTCCACCCTCCAAGACCCGGCTCGATCGCTCGCTCGCTCGCGTTCTGTTGGCGTTGGTTTAACATAACGGAGTGTTCCACGGGACGTACGCATTATTCTATTCTTAACCTGAGTGTAGCAGTTCCCCTCTCACTCTCCACGACTTAAACGGAGCGACGCGGGACGCACACACTATAATTACCATTAAGGTTGTGCAGCATTAAGGTGAGTAGGAGGAGGGTTCGGCAAAAGGACTCAACGGACCACCTTCCCCCCCAACGGGATACACCACAGCCTACCGCCGCCCCACATCACTGCTCGGTGCTCTGCCTGACCCCCGCGGCGCGTACACGCTCGCTGATCTGCCTTGTAATGAGTGATGCTGGAGCTGGTATGACCCCGGCACCGACCCCCTGAGCCCCGCCTCATGGGCTGCCTTCTGAGTGTGTCCAGCAACACCTGCGTCAATGTGGTGGACTTGGCCGCCGTCGGTGGCCTCCGTGATTCTTCTCTCTATCGACGAAAGAAAACCTCAGCCTTTTACACACGGTGCTCCGCTGCGTTCTCTGCCAAGCGTCGCGAGAGTAAAGGGAGCCGTTCATCGCCCAGAAGGCCGCGCCGCCCTGGAGTATTCGTAGCGGACGCCTTGAGAAACCTGCAGCGCGCACACTCCTTCAGACACGGGGAGTGCTACCTGTGTAATTACAAGAACAAATCATGTAATGGAGTGTGCATCCACCGCGAGATCTTCACGTCGGTGAAGCCTGGCTACTACTCTAATTACTATAACAAGGATTCCCACGAGGGAGTGAGGCGCACTGGGACCCTGAGGGCGTCACTTCACATTCTGCCGCCAGCCAAAGAGAACGAAGTGTTCCGTGAAGACTCACTCTCCCGAGGCTCCGTGCTAAGACGATCCCTGCGACGTTCTGGTTCCTTCAAGGCCAAGGCGCGCCGCTCCATGAGGTCAATCACTGCCTTCCCTCCTGACGAACCGCCTCCCGAGCTGGGGATCAAACCGCAGGTGTCACTTCGGCTCTCGCGCCACAGCCTGGGCCGACGAGACACCAACCGGTCCGTCGCCAGCTGGGAGGAGCGCGAGGCGGTGGCCGTCCTCCATGATGTCCTTGGCGGCGACAGCATCAGCGGCGACTCACAACGATCCTTCAACAGTGACGATGAGGACCAGGACGACGGGTACGAGCTGGTGGGGCCGCCGCTGCCTCACAGGAACAACAGGAAGAACGCCGCCGGTGCTGGTGCTGGAAGTGGTGGTAGTGGTGGTGGTGGTGGCGACTTCGCTCCGCCTCTGGACTTGGCCATTCAATCCCTCAAGAATAAAGGAATGCTAACAGCGAGTGACTTTGGGCTTGTGAAGACTGAATCAGGCTTGTCATGCCCCTCCCCGCCCTTCCCTAAGTCCCTCCCTTCCAACCCCACCTACTCCTCTGTGCTTGACCCTGGACACAGCTCAGACAACCTCACCGACTCCGTGTTCTCAGCTGCTAGTGAGGGGAGGGAGAGTCCTGCTGGGGAGGGGGAGGAGGAGGGTTGGTCTGAGGGTTATGAGGGGGTAAGGAGAGGGGGGAATCAGGGGTCACGGCCTAAGCGCGCCCTTCCCCCTCCACCCTCAGAGTCACCCAGGGGCGCCTCTCCACCCAATACAAGGTGAGACAACAACAACACTAAGAATATCCATTTTAGGAATCTGCCAATTAGCTTAGTTCTTGATCCTGTTTAGAGATACTCAAACACATTACCTCTGTGTGTGTATGTGTGTGTGGGGGTGTGGGTGTGGGTGTGGGTGGGTGTGTGTGGGTGTGTGTGTGTCTGTGGGTGTTAAGTAAATTGTGTGTTTTGATCCTGTTGAGAGAAAACAGTATGTATTAGTTTGATGTTTTCTGTTTGTATCTTCTTTTTTAACGCGATTAGAAAGTGCATTGAAAAGACGCGGATTTTACGCTTTCTCTGAATGTGAAATGAAGGGATTAAGGAAGGAAGGAAGGGAGGGAAAGACGAAGGGAAAGTATTATAATGAAAACGTACTAAATGAATAACTAAATAAATGAATGACTGAATGCTATATGAACTAATGAAAGGTGTAGTAGTAGTAGCAGTAGCAGTAGTATTAGTAGTAGTAGTAAGCATATAACACTCCTATCAACACATCACCACACTATCACCACCACACCATCAACACATCATCACCATTCATCATCACACAAACAGGTGAATACACACACCAAAAAGGACCAGAAATTCAAACTGGTTTAATATAACTTTTTGATACAGTTAGCTAGACAACTGTTACTTTACCTGTTTTTTTTTTTTTTTTTACTTCTTCTTCTTCTACAGCACACATATTTTCTTGTGTTGAGTGGGCGTCCGAGGAAGGAGTCATAATAAGGCAACAAAAAGAAATGATTATATATATATGTCATGGGAAGTAAATTTAACGAGATGGAATATGTATTTTTTTTTTTTTTATTATCAATTTTGTTTTGGGAATGATTTGTCCCAAAAAATAATGATAATAACAACAACAACAACAACAACAACAACAAATAACAACAAAAACAAGTGTATTAAGAAACACATCAGGAAGAAATGTAAATGTTAACTTCTCTTAAAAATGTCAAGATCGATCAAGACATTGTTTCACTAAATAACACAAGCTGTTAATATCACCTCAGGGTCATGATGTAGCTAATTCAGGGGAGACACAGGTGTTAATTACCTCGTGAACCTAATTATCCACAATAACATCACTTTTTCACTTTTTCAAACTATTTCTCTTCACAATATTTTAATTTCTTGAATATAAATGTAACTTTTTTTTCTTTGCTTGTGTTTCCCGTTTTGCAATTCCTTATCAGTAACACGTTTTCTCTTATCATTAACAACCTGAAGCATTTTCTAAAATTATATATATTTATAACATTAACATTAAATGAAACAACTCCATCAACACGTAATTTATTTATAACTATAAGAGAAATGAAAGATCGATGCCCTCAACAACAACTTTTCAATCTTTTTAATGCACACGTAATAATAGAAACGAAACCCAATTGATAATAACAATATAAACTAAAAACCCTAATTAATTTAAGTCTCCCCTGCATTGCTAGTTTCGTAAAGAAGATGGTTGGAGGTGCATAATTTATCGCTTGACTTCGTTTTCTTTTTTCGTCCCTTCACTTCCTGGGTCTAGTTTTGCCCGAGGAGGAAGTTGATCTCGCAAGGCCAGATGGCGTGTCAGTTGGTGTCCGAGAGAAGGAGGAGGAGGAGGGAGGAGGAGGAGGAACCGCTTGCAGAACTAATAGGTTGCCTCCAAATTCACTGTAATGCTATAACTGCGTGATTTTTTGTTTTCAGGGAGAGAGAGAGAGAGAAAGAGATAGAGAGAGAGAGAGAGATTATAGACTTGATATGCTCCAAGCTAATCTTATGTATTAATGTTTATTTATACAAGAAAATGATTGAAGGAAATATTATCGTGTTATTTTTATTTTTATTTTTATTTTAAGGCACATTTCAGCACTTTTTCAATCTCGGTGAAGGTCGGTCTGAGGTGGTAAGGTCCCATTGCTATCACACTGCACTCCTGGACCTCCTGCTGGTGTGAGGTGAGGAAGGGCACAGCGCGACGCAGTAAATAACCGATAGAGAACACATCCGTACCCTCAGAACACACCCTTTCACCTCTCATTAACTCAGGGTCATTATGGGGCATGAACATGGCCCTTGGGTAGCTGCCAAAAGGATATAAACCATAATTACATAACATCGTAAAATCTACTAGAGTTACCCTTACACTACGCCATCTTGTACTCTTTTTCTTCGTCTTATCGAACTCCACCATCACGTTATCGCCTTTGAGGTCATTATGGCAGACTTTCAACACGTGAAGATTAATCAGTATAACACAAAGTTGATGTAACACCGCCGCGACTTCTCTTTTCCTTGGTTTTGCCTTTTCCCAAATTTTCAGCCAGTTTTCCAGTGTTCTACATCCGTGTCTAGTCATGATAAAACCTTCTGGTAGAAAACTAACAGCCATTACCCTCGGCACACCTTCTAGATCCCCAACACGTAGTAAGTTCTCAATCTCCCACGTGAAACAGTAGTCGCTTAGTGTATCCTTCCTCACTTTGATGCATAACGGTATTTTAACGTCCGATAGATTAAGTTTGTACACGCGGCCGAACGCACCTTCCCCCAGCAGGTTTTTGGTGGTGAGTTGAGAGCTCACCATAAGGCCGTCCACCAGCAGAAGCCCGTTTATCTGCACCAAGTTTATGAGTCTTTCTATACTGTTGTCTAGCTGTTGGTTTCTCGTGATACTCTCAGCTGCTATGACCATTGTTTTAATAGCCAATCGTGAGGCGTGGGAAGAGGTTGATGTGTTAGTTAGGGTATTATAACTATATTTTCTTCTTATCTTGAAAAATATGGAAAGGAAGAGTCCAGAGAGGGTGAGTTTGCTGGCTAGTCCCATCACCACTATCACCAGCAGCAGTAGCATCACCAATCTGCTTCCCCCCCGCCTCGGTGCCACAGTCAAGGCCACCACGTCAGTCACCACCCACATCAACACCAGTAACAACACCAATTTCTGAAGCCAAGGCGCCATGAAAATAAATCTGATGAATGTAATGAAAATGTGAATTCCTGTTTTTTTTCTTTTAGTAGTGTGTGTTTGTGATAGCGAGAATCCTATGTTGTGTGTGTGTGTGTGTGTGTGTGTGTGTGTGTGTGTGTGTGTGTGTGTGTGTGTGTGTGTGTGTGTGTGTGTGTGTGTGTGTGTGTGTGTGTGTGTGTGTATGTATGTCAATGAGTGAATAAATTAATAAGTGTCAATTCATTCACTATAACAATACTTTGATTTTCTCACTAATACTTCTCTTCCCTATCTTCCTCCTCCTCCTCCTCCTCCTCCTCCTCCTCCTTCTCCTCCTCCTCCTCCTCCTCCTCCTCCTCCTCCTCCTCCTCCTCCTCCTCCTCCTCCTCCTCCCTCAGCCTCCCTCTCCCACCATCAGTGTGACAAGTGGTCCGTAGGATGGTGTGATAACGGTGCCTATCCTCTTCTAAATAACCTTCCTCCTCCTCCTCCTCCTCCTCCTCCTCCTCCTCCTCCTCCTCCTCCTCCTCCTCCTCCTCCTCCTCCTCCTCCTCCTCCTCCTCTTGTGCATATAGACTGACCTTCGTATACTCTTCCTCACACATTTTCTTTCTCCTTCAAAAATTTCCCTGCAGCCTCTTACCTCGCTTCCCATTCTCACATTTCCTTCAAGAACTTTATTGTATGTTTACTCAAGCCATTGATCCCGTACTAAACATGTATATTTCCAGTTCCAGTACAAGTTTAGTGGCTTATGTCTTTTAAAAAAAATTTTTTTACAAGGATGCGTTAAGGATGGAAGTCATTGTGGATTTGTATTGGATTATCGTCTGTATGTGCTCTTTAGGGTTTGGGAAGATGAAAATGTTATGTTATGTTCTTTTAGTGGTGACACGTGCCTTGCGAAGAGGAAATAATACCTCATATTACGTGTTCTTCCCTTACGTGTGAGGAGGAGGAGGAGGAGGAGGAGGAGGAGGAGGAGGAGGAGGAGGAGGAGGGTTGTGTAAGAATCAGAGGGAGTGAGAAGAGGGAAGTAGCAAAGAGGAAGAACAGAAATAAATAACAGAAAGAAGGAGGAGGGGAGAGAGAAGGGGAAGGGAAGGGGAGGAAGGGAAGTGGGAAAGAAATGACGGTGGTAATTATATTTATTAACAAACCACAAGAATGTTCCAGGTGACGTACTAACATTAACCTCACCACTTGTCTGTAATCTTTTACTTTCCTTCTATTTATTGCTCTATTAATGCTATCTTATGGGCGTGGGCGTGTGTGTGTGTGTGTGTGTGTGTGTGTGTGTGTGTGTGTGTGTGTGTGTGTGTGTGTGTGTGTGTGTGTGTATGTGTGTGTGTGTGTGTGTGTGTGTGTGTGTGTATGTCTCTCACACACATACACATACGCACACTAGTTTAGTTTAGTTGCACCCATGAAGACGTTTTTCCAGTACACAGTTATCAACACACACACACACACACACACACACACACACACACACACACACACACACACACACACACACACACACACACACACACACACACACACACACACACACACACACACACACACACACACAACACATAACACACCCACACCCTCAATACTTACTGACGCGTGAGCTGACTTTGCCTTCTCGCCTTCTCACCCTATAACTGCACACACACACACACACACACACACACACACACACACACACACACACACACACACACACACACACACACACACACACACACACACACACACACACACACACACACACACACACACACACACACACATACACACAACACATCACATAGATCTTAAGCTGAACTGAGAGGCGAGGGAAGAGTTTATACGTCATGGGAAAGGTGGCTGTGTTGTGTTTTTGAAGTATATATGTGTGTGTGTGGGAAGGTGGTGATCTGTTAAGTTCTAATTCTGTTCTATTTAAAGGTTTGTTCTTGGAGTTACCGTTTGTTCTTCCTTTTGTTCTCAAACCTGTTATTTTTATCTTATACACGTTCAGTCAGACAGTCAAGGTTTTGCTGTGTGTGTTATCTATCAAACATGTTCGCTCCGTCCGTCCTTACGTCTAATTATTGAGTAATCTTATATTAGTCTTCTTTTTAAGGTATTGTTTGGACTGACTGCATTGATTTTGTTTCCTAATTAAAGTTCATGATTGTAGAAATATTAGATAGAAAGATTTTAACATATTCTTAAGCTTGTCAGATGCTAATGATGTGTCTGTCTGTCTGTCTGTCTGTCTGTCTGTCTGTGTGTCTCGACTAGTGAACAGTTATTATCATTAGTTCTATTTATTCATTATGTTTGGATACTGAATAATAAGTTTGCCTTCCGCTCCTCTCCTCCCCCCATCGTGACAATGCAATTCCTCCACCTCGACAGCTGCTATTCACTATGCCACTCCCTCTCTCTCTCTCTTTCTTTCCCTCTCCCTCCCTCTCTCTCTCTCTCTCTCTCTTTCTTCCTCTGTTCACCCAGCATATAAAAGTAGTTGTAATAGTAGTAGGAAGGAGGAAGACAGATATTCTTTTTACTAACTAATATTTATGTTTTTATTTATATTCTTATGAGTTTTCAAAGAGGATTATTATTGTTCTTCCGTCTGCTTCCTTCCTTCCCTTTCTTCTCTACTCTTCCTCCTCACTCTCTACTCATCATCTCTATTCTTCCTATCCACTTTTCCTCTCCTTTCTTCCTCTTCCCTCTTCCTCTTCCCTCTTCTTCTTCCCTCTTCCGCTATCATCCATCTTACTCCTCAGCAGGAAGACAAATACGTTTCAGCAGCCCAGTCTTGTCTTCATTCTCTCACGCACACCTCACCTCAGTCTGCTTCAACCTTTGTTAGTCAGGGTGGGTGTGTGTGTGTGTGTGTGGGTGTGTGGGTGTGGGTGTAAATCTCTTCCGTTTGACTGCATGTATGTATTCACCTATACTATATAATAACTAAATTAACAACAAAATAATAGACATTTGAGTTATAGTTGATAATAAAAAACATAAACTGAAACGTGAGAAGAACAGACAATAATTCAATTAGTGATAAATACACATCTTGGGATTTCCTTTCAGCTCAGATATAATTTGTGAAGACATTTGGGGGTGGGAGAATTTCCTCTAATGTGAGAGTGTTTGCAAGAGAGAGAAATTCAATCACAGTGGCAGGATGGGATGGGATGAGATGTGTTACTGCCTCCTTCCTCCTCCCTTCCTTCACTCCCACCTTCTCCCACGTTCACTCTTAGTAGTACATGATAGCAGTATCTCATGGAGTGATGTTTATAGGGATGTTTGTGGTATTTTCATCTATTATACAATCACCTTAATGGATGTACTGAAAGATAGATTAGACTTGTACACAACCACCACCACCACCACCACCACCACCACCACCACCACCACCACCACCACCACCACCACCACCACCACCACCACCACCACCACCACTACTACTACCTGGAAATTTCAAAACCACATGATTCCATTACGTAATTTTGCTGTTCATTGTTGTCACCGGTAGTGTGGTTGCCTACTGACCACTCCACCCCTCCACTTCCCTCCACTTCCCTCCCGTCCACCCTCCACCATTTCCCTCCACTTCTCCACACACCCTATACTTTTTTTTCCCTCCATCCCTTACCCCTTATATTTATCACCCTTCCACCTTTCCCTCTTCTTTTATTCTGTTTGTTCTATGTTTGTTTTTTTGTTTTTATTCCTTGTTTTAATATGTATACATTTTTTTTTTTTTGTGTGTGTGTGTTTGTGTGTGTGTTTTTTTCTCTATATGTCCTTGTGGTATTGAGTAAGTTTTCAAATCCTTTCCTGTTTATTTATTTATTTATTTTGTTATGGCTCGTGTTTTTTTGGGTTTGTTTTTTGTTTTTTTTTATATATTGGTTTTTTTTTTTATTGTTATTCGTTGAGTCAACCTTTGTTAACCTTGAGTTCAATACACTAGGTTTTTTTTTAATGTGATTCTTTGTCTGGCTTGTCGTTAAAAAAAAGTCGTTATTATTTTTCTATGCTATACTAACTTGCATTTTCCATACTAACTTAAATTTCTTTCTATACTAACTTTAAAATTGTCCATTCTAACAAGCATTATTTTCACACTAAGTTATTGTTCTCCCCACTAAGTTATTTTTCATCAATACTAACTTGCATATTTTCCCCCTACAGTGCCAACGCCCAGATGGACAACGCCGTCACCCCAGTATACTTGGCAGCGCAGGAGGGACACTTGGAGGTGTTGCAATACCTTGTAGACTCAGCTGGCGGACGGCTGGAGCTTCGGGCTAAAGATGGCATGGCACCTATCCATGCGGCAGCACAGATGGGCTGCCTTAACTGCCTGAAGTGGATGGTAGGTTACTGTTACTTAACCTTTTTTTAGTTTATTCATCTTATTTAAGGATGTTTAAGGGTAGTAAGGGATTTTTTATAATGTATTTTTGATTACCCTTAGCTAGTTCTCCAATAGCATGAAAAAATGTACTTGTTTTGTTAAGTATTATTAGATTTTGGGTTTAATATATAGTTATGAAGGTCGTATGAGAGAGAGATAGAGAGAATGAAGAGAGAAAGAGGAGTAGTTGCAGAAGACGATACCTACGAAATGACTCTTCACTCTGCGGTTACGTTATTTCAACCTAACGGAAGGTTTTATTAGTGTCTCCCTTCTGGCGATGCCCTCTTGTCTACCCCTTCCCCTTCCCCTTCGCCTTCCTCCCTTACAGTACCTCCAGCTTCCTTATGTCACCCCTCCCCCCCTTCCCCCTCCCTCCCTCCCTTGTTACCTGTCTCCTATGCCCCGTTTTTATTCTCTCCTCTCTCTTGTCTCTTCTTCTTCCATCTTGTTGTGTCTGATTTGTGTTGTTTTTGTGTTCTTTTCATCACTTCCTCATCTTCTTCAGCTTCACTTATCCTTCATCTCTCTCTTTTTCTTTTTCTTTCTTTTTTCTCTCTCTCACGGAACCACAAAATCATTAATCTTTTATCTCCTTTATTCTCTCTTCATGACATTTGGTTTCCCTTCCTGCTTCTTTCCCTCCTGGAATTTCCTCTCCCTCTCTCTACTTCCTCTTGGTGCGTGGGAGAGCGAGAGGGAGAGAGAGAAAAAGAGAGAGAGAGGGAATTGGGTTTTCATTCACTCTCTCTTATACCTTTTTTTCCTCTTGTTTTTCTTCTTTTGTTCCCCCTTTGGTTCCACGTTGTAGTTGTGTTGTGTTGGGCGGCGAGGACGTTGCGTTTTCTTTACCACTATTCTATCAGCGCGCGTTAGTAAGGGTGACTTGCCGAAATGTTTGCTATAGGTGAATTGATGGATTTTGCAATACATAGATGAATAGATTTTTGCAACATTGATGGATTTAGTCTCAGATGGAAATAAAATAAATGAAAAAAAGTATGTTGGGAGAGATAAGTTGAGTTTTGAATAGATAGATAAATTGAGTGATTGATAGTCTAATAGATACATATATAAGTTACCTCTTTGTTCTCCCCAACGTATACTTTCCTGGCATAGGAGACACCATGATCATACCTACTCCTCAACTTACTAATTACACACCTGTCATAACTCACCAGGTAATTATTCACGTTATTATCATATTTCTTAACAAAATCATTGAAAGTTACGGTTATTTTTGCTCGTAGGAATTTCCGTTACGATGGGATTATACGAGTGAAGGATTCGGTTTAAGACTTGAGGGCATTTCCGGCTCCCTCCCTTATTCGGCACAGTCTAAAGTTTCACTCTTATGTCTCCAGAGGCGTATGTAACAGCTGAGGAAAATTTCACTTACCAGATTATAAGACATGGAAGGAAAATCAGTAAACCTCAATGATCTCGCTTAGAAATTATTAGAATCAGGTGACTCAGCTAAGTTTTGTTTATATTGAAAATTGTTTTACTTTCACTATCAATGTTATACTGAGACTTTTAAAAAAATCAAGTGAAAGTGAGTTGAACGATAAATTTTTGTAGACTAAATGAAAGTTAAAATCACACGTGTAGGTTTGGCTGTAGATTATTTAATTTCCATTTCCATTCATTTATTTTCCTTTAGAATTCATCACGTAATTTCACATTTTTACATAAACAATATTTTAAAAACCCAACTTTACGTAAACAATCTGATCATTTATCTTCATCATAACGGAAAATAACATTAAATCTGATTATTTTACACTACATTTACAACACAAATATGAAAAGTAGGATATCAATATTTACTTTAGGCTCGTGTATGCCCGTTTCCCGCCACAAAAGAGAAAATGATAACACTGAAATTAGAAAGAGTAAGCAAGCAAGACAAGCATCAGCGAACCAGTTTCGAACCAATACTTGAAGGAGGAGGAGTGTCAGTGCGCCTCAAGAAAATACTGAAAGAAAATACTTAGAGAAAAGATTAGAAGTGAGATACGAGAGTAACTGACGGATTCAGGACAAAATGACGTTTAATCTAGTAAGTAATTAATATTAGACAACGAAAAAAAAAGATTAAAATTAACTGTTACACCAAAATTGTTAGATAAATATATAGTTTAGAGTTCAAGCAAGACGAGGAATTATATTTAAGAGAGTAACTCCTTATAATTAAAAGAACAACGTAAACAGAAAACGAATACCACATCTTTTTCTTTTTCCTTTACGTTATTCATGTCAAGGGCGGTTCACGTGACCTTAAGGATGAAGGTCAAATGCAGGAAATTATTTAAACATTGACATTATTTCCTGTTTTCCCTTCCCTACATTTTTTTTTATCTCTCTCTTTCCTCTGCAATCTCTCTCCCTTCCCACAGTTTCTATGTTTTTCGTGTGTCCTGTACGAGAGACAGAGAGAGAGAGAGAGAGAGAGAGAGAGAGAGAGAGAGAGAGAGAGAGAGAGAGAGAGAGAGAGAGAGAGAGAGAGAGAGAGAGAGAGAGAGCTCACTACAAGATGAATATTTTATCATTTTATTCATTATTATTAAGAACTTTTTGTTACGTTGAATCATGGGAAACTTTACCTTTTATTTCACTCTATTTTATTTTATTTTTATTTTTTCTGTTCATCTCAACCACAGCCTCTGACCACCTGCTTCCGTTCGCCCCTCCTCTCTCTCTATCCCTCTCTTTCTCTCTCTCACGCTTCGTCCCCTATACCTCCCCTTTCACCCCCTTTCCTCCCCTTCCCTCCCTTTCTCTCCCCATCCCTCTTCGCCAGCCTGCGTAACGAAAGGAAGCTGAAAATGTCAATATTTCCCCCTCACTTTTGTTTCCCTCCCTTCACACACCTGCCTCTCTCTCTCTCCCTCTCCCCCTCTTTCTCTCTCCCATGGTATTACTAAGGGACAGTCACCTTCCACTCACCTGCCTCCCCCCCAACGCCTCCCTCCTAACGCCTTCCATCTGCCTCCCCCACGCTGCATTGCTGGACATTCTTGGGTAAAGTTGAAACTCATGTTGTTGTCCAGGAAGGAACATCTGACTGACTCTTGACATAAGCCTCACATCACGATCTGTTTGTTTATCTTTATGGCTCTCTGGTTCACTGACTGGCTGGTTGGTTGGTTCACTGACTGGTTCACTGACTCCCTACGTAGCTGACTGACTGGATGACTGGTTAACTTCCTTGCTTGTTGTCTGGTTTGGTTTGCTAATTTACTGACTGGCTAGCTGACTGTCTGGCTTAGCTTGTTGACTGACTGACTGACTGGCTTGCTAAGTGTTTAACTGATTGTTTCATTAACTATTTAGCTTTTTGATTAACTGGCTCATTCTCTGGATAGCTGGCAGATTATTAACTTTTTTTGTGAAAGGACGCCGGCCAAGGAGTATAGAAAGTATAATGAGAAATCCGGCTTAAAATTACTTCTGTATATATAAGAAAGCAGTCTTGAAAAGATTTAGCAACTTAGCAAACTTAGTAGGTAGCTCAGATAATGACTTGTACAAGCTTAGTTACAATAGCTGACTCACCATCCCTATTTACCTTTCATATTCTATTGTATTTATTTACTCTGTGAAGAATTACATTTACCACTAAAAACATATATCTTCTCTATTTTCCACCACCACCGCTAGCACGATTTTGTCTCTACATCGACAATTATACACGAAAACTAGAGTACTTTATCCTTCATTTGTTAATTCCACTTTCTTCCACCAGGTGAGTGAACAAGGGGTGGACGTGGGGCTGAGGGACGAGGATGGTGCCACTCCTCTCCACTTCGCAGCCTCCCGCGGGCACACAGACACGGTGCGTTGGCTTCTTCGTCACGGCGCCGCTGTTCTTCTTGACAAGTTTGGAAAAAGTCCGATCAATGATGCTGCTGATAACGACCATATGGAGGTGAGAGAGAGAGAGAGAGAGAGAGAGAGAGAGAGAGAGAGAGAGAGAGAGAGAGAGAGAGAGAGAGAGAGAGAGAGAGAGAGAGAGAGAGAGTAACGTTACAAATTTTTACGTAAGCTCAGCACATTGTTATCATCTCCGTTTTCTTCCTCAAACGGTTAGCAAAGTGCATTCACGCGATGATTCTGCTATTTTTTCTTCTTTTTTTGTGTTTAAATTCACACTCCTGAGAAAGACTTAGCCACACAGAAGGTAATTCAGTTAACACTTCAAGTCAAATAGATAGAGTTTACTGAACACACCAAATGGAAGGAAGAAACTGCAATAGATACTTACTTAAACTTACATTGAATAAATAATGATAGTAGTAGTAGTAGTAGTAATAGTAAATGATCTTAACCTATCAACATTTTTTTCCTCCTTCAGTTATCAGAATGTTGTACAGTATCACTAATTTTCTTTCTTTTATTTATCTGCATTTTTCATTTTTTTTAATACTTTATTTTCAAGCATCACACACACTCACACCCCTCCTTCACGTCCTTCTACAGGCCCTTCAGCTTCTGGTACAGCACGGCGCCACACCAGACTACGCCACAGACTCAGACTCCGCTGACTCCGGCTCACACCACCACCGATGCTCCTGTCACCAAGGCCTGTGTGGCGCTAGCAAGGTTAGGAAAGAAAGATTGGTTGAAATAGTTATGGAATTGATTTGAGGTTATATTCTCGTTTTTCTTTCTAGTGGTGTTGTGTTATGTTGGTCTAGGATATTATGATTGTGGTTTTTGTTTTATTGTTTATATTACTACTTTTCTTCAACGTATTATTATTATTATTATTATTATTATTTCTCTTCTTCTATTACTTCTTCGTTTTCGTTATCATCTTCTTCAGCTTCTTGTTTTTAGTCGTCTTCTTCTTCTTCTTCAGTCTCTTCTTCACCTTTTTATTTTTCTTTGCACAGTTGTTTATTCTATTTGTGTTGTTTTCATGTTGCCTTCCTCTTTTATGAGCGTCCCTGAGGCAGCCTTCATGCTTGACCAATCTGTTAATGTGTTTGTTAATTACATTCTTCATGGCAACTGGTTTTTGGATTTATTATCATCATCTGTTTATGATAACTATATGCTTTTATTTATTATTTATTTTTTGTTTTTTGT
>JAXIVD010004603.1:0-7500 GCA_036785275.1 Cancer borealis | reverse complement strand
ATCAGTTAGACTTGATTACCTCTGGAACCAAACGAAAGCTATTAATGTCTAACCTAACCTTTCATTTTTTTCATATATAAAGAAATATTATTTTTTTTGTATTATCCATTATAATTAACGTACGTGCATATCCGTTAATTATCATACACATGCAACCGGATCTTTTCTTTTCTTCAAATCTAAACTTTCCTCTTCCTTTCTTAAGCTACTTTTCACGATGCACATAAGAGAATAATAGTAACTTCCTTGCTATTTTTATCGAGATCGAAGCTCAACAATGGTAGTTCAGATTGTTTTTATAAGACTTTCTCCCGATGGAAACCTGAGTGCAGGCAACACCGATGAAAGGAAGGGAAGGAAGTGTCCATAGACTAAATAACAGGAAGTAGAGACCGGTACAGTGAAAACAACAGATAATGAGAACGCACGCAACGGGTAACAGAAGGTAAAAAAAACAGACACCATTAGAATTATCGTCTTATTAAACTTTCCATATATTTTTTGGGGTCATTTCGCCTCGGAACTTCTCATGATAAATTCCGATTAATAAAAAAAAAACCTGGGCAATCATAAAATAGTATTGGAACTACTTCTATAAATATAGTATTTTCCCAAAGTATATGGCCTTAATCACTTCTGAACATAAGAAATTGATTATAGGGTGTAATATATAGACCCTATATTTACCTTAACATACGACCGTTAGAATGATTTGATAGAAAGCGTAGAAAGAGAAAAGAAAGTGAAGATGAGACTTGTTGGTCAGATATAGATTGATCACTACACTGTCAGGAGGGAAATTCCAAGAAAACGAAGGAAAATAAATGGAGAGAGAGAGCGTACTGGAATTTCGAAATTGATATATGGAGGCTTAGAAATACGGTAATAGAGAGAGAGATAGAGAGAAAGAGATCGAGTGAGAAGGAGAAGGAGATGACGGTTAAAAAAAATATGAGTTTACAAAGAAAAAGAATAATAATTGATACACAGAAACGAAGGATATATACAGAAATTCGTTAAAAAAAAAAGGGATATGAGAGGAGGAGGAGGAGGAGGAGGAGGAAGAGGAGAATAAAGAGGAGGGAGAGCACTTCAAATCGTGAGGGAGGAAGGGAAGTGGGAGGGAGCAATGGGGCGTGGAGTGTGGGTGTAGTGGTGGTGGTGGTGGTGGTGGTGGTGGTGGTCCTGCCTCCCTCCCCCTCTCTCCTCTCTGCCAGACGCTTTCTCCTCCCTGCAGCGGACAGACAGAAATCGGCGGCAGTTTGTTGACAGTCGTTCTAGTGTGTGTTTGCATTGTGTGTGCGTCGCTTTACCCCCCCTACCCCCACACACCCTCCCTATAGTGGTGTGTGTGTGTGTGTGTGTTTAGTGTCTTATCCGATATCCTTTTATTTATATTTCTGGTTTTAATTATTCATCTTTTATTTTATCTATATTTTCGTGTCCTTGTGATGTCATATAACTGTATTTTTTTTTATCCGTATTCGAAAACAAAACGAAGGAAAGGACTGAAAAAAACACATAAATATCAATACGTAATAAAAAAAAAACATGAATGAACTATTGAAATATCTTTGCAACGCGTGATAATCCGTGGATGGATGGTGAAGTTAAGATGCAATTGTCTGGGTATTAAATATTTCACATGTGACGGAACAGTGAAGGAAAATTAACGCTTGTGAAACACGTGAAGGTCGGTTAGTCAGCGATGCGTAACTGACATCACAACATTTTAAAAAACACCAAATACAACATAACGGAAAAACGAGAAAGAATTATCAGGTGTCGCAAACCTTGAAGCGTGTTAAAGTTACAATCTACTAAACGTTAAATGTGACTCGCGTTCTGTAGAGTGAGTGGCATTAAGTATGATACAATTAATTAAGCTACATAAACGCTACAAAAAATATCACGAGTGTTGGTTTGGAAAGGTGTGTTGCAATATTACTAATTGATTTACTGATGACTTTTTTTTTATTACTTGTCGGGTTGTGAGTGAGTGAGTGAGTACGTGTGTGTGTGTGTGTGTGTGTATGTGTGTGTGTGTGTGTGTGTGTGTGTGTGTGTGTGTGTGTGTGTGTGTGTGTGTGTGTGTGTATAGGGTTTCGTTATTTAGTTAGTGGTGTTGAGGTGTAATTGAGTAGGTTAGTTAGTGGTGTCGTGTTGCAGCAGTGATCGTGATGTGGTGATGGTGGTGATAGTGGTGGTGAGGAAGGAAAAAATGGTGTTTTGTATGTAAGAGAATGGAATGATGAAGTAAAAGTTAGGTTCTTTGTAAAGCTTTTAACACACACACACACACACACACACACACACACACACACACACACACACACACACACACACACACACACACACACACACACACACACACACACACACCTGGCTCCGGTCCCCCAACACCTGGTACAGTATTTCCTGCCACTCACCGCTCCTCTACTTACCTGAAGATCACCTGGGTGCGCCTCTCACCTGCCGTGCAAATATTACTCTCGATTCCTATATTTCCTCTTGTAATTTCAAATAAAGACGATTATTTAAGAGTAGCAAAAAGAGATACGTGATATATATTTTTTTTAGTTTGAGTTTTGATTTTTTTTTTTTCTTTAAGTGATTGCAAATTATAATGATTAATGTAATTTATTTTTCCATCTGTGACGGCGAGTGGGTTTGCCAGCTGTTCTGTTACGTGTTCTGCTATGTTCTGTTGGAGGAAAATTGCGTGCACCCGTAACGTATATAACAGATGTGTGTGTGTGTGTGTGTGTGTGTGTGTGTGTGTGTGTGTGTGTGTATGCGTGTGTATGTGCGCAATACCTGCTACTCATTACCATAACTCATTACCTTAAGAGTGACTCTTTAGAGAGAGAGAGAGAGAGAGAGAGAGAGAGAGAGAGAGAGAGAGAGAGAGAGAGAGAGAGAGAGAGAGAGAGAGAGAGAGAGAGAGAGAGAGAGAGAGAGAGAGAGAGAATGCTTTAGAATGTATCAGCAGCCTATCTTGCATTCCTAAAGAGTTTGATCAGTCTATTAAAGAGGAGGAGGAAGAGGAGGAGGAGGAGGAGCTTCTGGACTTTAAGTGTTTTCTCTTAAGTCAACTGACACACATACAGCACGAGGCGCGAGGGAAGGCCGGGAGCGAAGGAGAAATAGAAGAAAGACACAATAACACACATCCATATAATTAAGTCTTCCTTCGCGTCTCGTATATTTTGAAGTCAGTTTGTTGTGACGCTTCGTAATAGTTTTATGTCTCGTTAATTTAGTGTTGCATAATGAAGTGTTTTGTGTCCCCTTCAAGGTCGTTATATATAGAGATTGGAAGCCACAAGGAATATTGGACAGAGTTACATGGAGTTGTTGTGAGCGTGATGGTTTAGCGTGACCGTGATGGAGGTAGTGGTGCTGGGCGTGGTGGGGCTCGCCTTCACCTGCGTCCAGACACTCTTCTTCCTAAACTGCCTTAACTCGCGGCGGCGGGAGAGGCGGCGGCTGGAACAAGTATTTAGAGACAGTCTGAGGACGGTCAAGGGCGATGGTGTGAAGGAAACTTATCGCTCTCACGTTAGGAATGAAGCGGAAGTTTCCCCTACAACCCGGAAAGAGAACGGGAGCACGGAGGAGCAAGTCACTGGAAGGAACATCAACAATACGTGCGATGGCCGGCTTGTAACGCGTCTTGTGGTGAAGAGTGGGAAGGAGGCCGCTCCAGGGTCTCACGAGGGAGTGTCTTCAGACCCACACTGCCTCCGCGTGCAAAGTGTCGTTGTGCATCTTGGTGGACACAGTGTGGAAGACGAGCGTGGGTGTGCAGCTGCTGGGGTGGATGTGACGCCGCAGCAGCCGGTCAGTGCAAGCCTCGGCCACAACGGAAGCACCAGCACCAGTCCACCTCCTGACGCCGCTGACAGTATCATCACCGTTAACTCCAACATGATACACGTGTCAGGGGACGCTCAGCCGCCCCCGCCGCCGTCCTATGAATCACTGGAGGGCGACCCGCTGTCCATCCTGACGCAGGTGACAACACTGGGCGAGGAGGGTGGTGAGGGGCGGCAGAGTCCTCCAGACTACTCCTGCATCGTGGAGGAGGACTTGGACTCACCGCTGCAGGACTTGTCACTAGACGGCGCCCGAGGTGACGTGGACCTCCTTGGCACTATTTCTCAGATTCTTCAGAGTCCACCGGAGTCCATGGAGGCAGGGAGTGAGTCCATTCATCTGTACGAGACACCGACGGAGGTGAATGGCAGTGGTGCCTCACAACACGCAGCTCCCTTGAGTGGCGGGGAAGACAACTTTGATTGTAGGATGACAGCAGGCCGCGCAGACCTTCATTCCATACCGTCACCACCGTGGGGCAGCGCGGCACAGCACGACTTCACCTTGTCACGCCGCCCCACAGGCCCTCCCCTCCCGCCCCGGCCCCACGACACGTGGACGCTGCCCCGCGCATGCCGGCGCGTCACACAAGGCCACGGCTCCCTGCCCAGATCTAGAGAGAAATTGTTTATCGTTCACGCGTCGGGCAAACTTTCCTCGATCCACACACCGACACGACCCGCCTCCGTCCACACCTCCGGGCGTGACGAGGCGTTACGGGCCGGCGGGGCTGCGCGAGGCACCTTCACCTTCCAGTCCGATTCAGTCCCGCCCACCGGCGCCACTTCTCCGCCGCCGCCCACCCCCCGCACCGCCATCACTGACCTAATAGCAAGCCAGCGAGGAACAGTGAGTGACGCAGAAAACAGTGATTCAGAAGTGAGCGAGCCGCCACTCGCTCACCGCACACACGAGTGGGCTGACGGAGAGCCAGTGACGGAACACTCAGAGGCGCCACTCGGCTACCCCACAAAACCACCTTCAGGGCACGAACACAACCTGAACGCCGCTGTGTATGACCCGGCTGAGGACGACCTTCCCTCCCTCGCCATGGCCACGCCCTTGAGGCAGTCCATGGGAGGGGGCGAGGCAGGCCACACCGAGGACGACATCTACGAGGACATCAAGGACACCCTCCCGCCACACGCTGAGGACAGGGACAGCGTGGGTTCCGAGACGCAGTATGAAAACATTTCCGAGTCGGACACTCACGCTGATTCCGGATACGAGTCTCCAGGTTGGTAACGAGTCCCTTCTAGGATGTGTGTTGATGGGAACTCAAAGTGCCCGAGGGAGTCTCAGTACCAAGGGTGACTCCGAGGCTCCCATGAACTCTACCTTGAAGCCTTGAACTGTCTGTCTTATTGCTTAACGTAACACAGGGAAAGGAAGGTAAGGTAAGGTGTAGGTAAAGGTAATATAGACAAGTTTTCATTAATATTAGAAAACATAAATTCACTTGTTATGTTAAGAGTAACGGTTGGTAATTCTTACTTCGTGATCAGGTCTGTGTGTGTGTTGGGGTTGTTTAATATCAAGTTGGGTTTAATTACACTGTGTTGTATTGCCAGCTAGTTAAGTTTTGTAAGTAATTATAAGTTCGGGAAAGATAATTAGTGGTAAGTGCGTAGAGTCAGTTGTCTCTTCCTTAATTATGTGAAGACGTAATTTTGTCTGTCTTTCTTGTCTGTCACTCACTCACTAGACTTTCATTTTGTTGTGCGTGTATGAATCTAAGTTTACATTACCATTAGTTACAATATAGTCACTTGTGTGTAGGTATGAATGCGTGTGTGTGTGTGTGTGTGTGTGCGCGTGTGTATGTGTGCAGGAAAGACGAGTCAACTTTTAATCACCAAACTCTCACACGCGGTCACCAACGCTTTTTACTTCCGCTCTCACTCCTAACCACCCCTCTCACCCTTCTTTACTTCCCACATCCCTAACCTTACCTTCACCTCTCTACCACACCACCTTCCTAACACCATCTCCTTACCACCCAACCCTCACACACTCTCATCCTCCTCTTCTCACTTTCTCCCAAAACATCTGAACATCGAGAAGCGTGAATAAGTATGGAAGGAAAGGAGGAAGTGATGAATGTGTGTGAGTAAGTCAGATCAACAATGAGTAATCAATCTAATGGAGAAATGAGTCAATAAGGGAAGAGTGAAGAGCTAAGCTTATTATTATTGAACCCGAGCGTGAAGGAAGAGAAGGAGGGAAAGGAAGGGAGAGAGGGAGGGAGGGAGAGGGAGAGAGGGAACAATTACCGCTTCCTCTGACCACGCCTTAAGAGAGGGAGAGATTGATACATAGATATTTACTTTCTCTCTCTATCTCTCTCTTTCTCTCCCTCTCTCTTTCTCTCCCTCTCTCTTTCTCACTCTCTCTCTCTCTCTCTCTCTCTCTCTCTCTCTCTCTCTCTCTCTCTCTCTCTCTCTCTCTCTCTCTCTCTCTCTCTCTCTCTCTCTCTCTCTCTCTCTCTCTCTCTCTCTCTCTCTCTCTCTCTCTCTCTCTCTCTCTCTCTCTCTCTCTCTCTCTCTCTCTCTCTCTCTCTCTCTCTCAATGATATTAATGATAATAATAATAAAAACATCAGTCTAGTTTCTCTGTTCCGCTCGATCTTTATAAATGAAAACAAGACGAGGAATTATTTACTCTGTGACCGAAATGCGCATCAAGTATGAAGGAAGATCAATAGGCAGAGAAACTGTTTGCTAAGCTTGACAGCAATACTTGGACTGTGGTGTGTGTGTGTGTGTGTGTGTGTGTGTGTGTGTGTGTGTGTGTGTGTGTGGGTGTGGGTGTGGGTGTTTGAAAGTTTCTATTTAGTCTCATAGTAAATAAAATAGTAATAGTCGTAGCAGGTGGTAGTGTTTTGGTAGTAGTAGTAATGGTAGTAATAGTAGTAGTAGTAGTAGTAGGTGTAGTTGTAGTAATAGCAAGAAATAATAACACAAATTTCAACCAATGACTGAGT
The DNA here is from genome assembly GCA_036785275.1 of Cancer borealis. Classification (NCBI taxonomy): domain Eukaryota; kingdom Metazoa; phylum Arthropoda; class Malacostraca; order Decapoda; family Cancridae; genus Cancer; species Cancer borealis. Next base: position 638 of record JAXIVD010004603.1, on the reverse strand, counting down.
TTTGCTTGTTCGTGACTTTCAAATGTGTTACAATATTGTGTTTGGTATTCAGGTTTAGAAACGAAGGAAAAGAATATAAAAAGGAGGTCGAGTATTAAGTCTTGTCGTGTGTGGAGGTGGTAAAGAATAAAATTGTTTCTCCTCCGCCTTTGAACGACTGTTGGCAGATAGAAAACAGTGATTGGTTTGGTCTTTTGACGCCAGGTGGCCGGTGCGAGCGTGTAAATTGTATCATTAACTTTCGTAACGGGAATTTATAAAAGGGAGTTACAGCCACATCGTTTGTCATGAAGTATTGATTATAGTTTATTTTTTCTATTGTTTTCTGCGTTTCTTGTGTTGTGTAGTTTTTCGTTTTCAGTTTGCAGTGTTTATTTTGTGGTATTTTCCTGGTTTCATTTGTTTTCTTTGTGTTGTGTCGTTATAAATGGTTTGTTTTTCGTTTGGTTTTGCTAAAAAGAATAGTTTGCAAGGATTTCTTTGAGGAATTAACTTTTTCACTTACTTTTTTGAATTCAACTTTACAATTTATTCAAATAAAAAATTCGTATCATCAATTAGGAATCCAACATCTTCAATTTCTATTAAGGAATTCACCTTCTACTCACAAATCAAACATCAACACGGATATGCATCAT
>JAXIVD010004602.1:0-34707 GCA_036785275.1 Cancer borealis | reverse complement strand
CTTAGTTTATCTTCCACCAAAAGAACTTTGTTAAGAATGACGTAATATTGCAGATCATATTGAGGTGATCATGGCCCGGGCTCGTGAGTCGTTGCAACAAGTCTCGGTAGACAAAAATGTTCCCTTTATATAGTAATTCCAGAGATCAGGTATCAATAATATCTAAATGACACTTATTTAGCGTAAAAGTTATTTCCTATAAAACTAATATACTATTTCACGTGCTCTCAATAATCAATTAATAATAAGAGTCAAAGGAGGAATATCCTCGAAACCCCCCCTTCCCCTTCTCATGCTCCCGCCTTTTTCCCAGAGCGTCACTCGTCGTTCAAGCGTTGATTGTGTTTACAGGTGATGAGCATCGCTCTCGAAATCCCTCAATATTGTGAAATTCAATGCCTCTCGGCCATTATTATATAGTCCATAATCTTCCCAATAGTCTGACAATACATGTAAACCCCTATTGAGATCTATTATAAGTGGATAATATCAATTTCCTTCTCTTAAAGAAGGACATCGTGGTTTCAAAACCGCATGGTCCCCTATTCCCTACAAAATATTTCATGGTGTACAATATATATTTTTCACGGTAATTTCTATGTTATTGTGACTGTGTATTAACTTCTGAGTTAAGGAAGTGAATTATACTGACTCGTCGTTCAACGTTGATTGTGTTTACAGGGAAAGAATGCCTCCACGACAGTTACACCAATTCTCATTACTTTCTTTTGTTCTATGTTAAATGAACGGCTAGAAAGCCACTGCCAAAATTCCAAGTTAAGCTTTAGGAAAAACTATGTGTCACGTAAGACGGTCTGATAGACCCAGTCCATGTATTCAGGAATAGGAATCGCGTATTCCTACTTAGTGAGGAAGAATTATACTATGTATGCATAAACAGAAACATTGAGATCACCTTACTTTCGGAAATCCCCTGAGAAAAGGTTCTTTAACTGTTCTCAGGCCCAGTTACAAAATTATAACAATTTTTAAGGTGATATTTTTCAGGGAAGGAAGTCAAGGGTATAATGTGTAATGTGTGAAGAGTTTGGTATCTCGAGGTGAGATAAGTATTGCCAACTCTGTATTTATTTTCTTTTTGAGGAAGATAAAGTTATTTCTGCCATGAACCATTAAGTTGTCTGATACTATAACTAAGCCGTGTTCCTAAGACTCAATGATCAGCCTGTGATATTCAAAGTATACATTAAATAAATAACTCAAGTAAAATCTGAGAAAGTGATTCTGTGTTAATACTAACCTCCGTTGGTGTGGTAAGGTTAATAGGGAGGTGCTCACACTCTTGAAAAAGGATATGAAACAAATCCACGAATCCATGTGCCTTATTGAAACTCAGTCCACTCTACCAAATAACTAAATTGTTAAATCAGTTCCCCTTTTCTTTTCATTGATCACCTATATTTCCCTGGTAGTAATTATTTTCTCTTTCGAATATTTTAACTTCCCTTTAGGAAGAAATTAAATTCCCTGAGAATCCCCTAATTCTCATTAAACCTTTGGGGGTGGTGGCAGCTTTCTTTTCTTAATATTCAGGGAAATATCCAACATCAGGGACCATTAATTAATATAATTAATCAAGTAAATATCTTTTTAATTGCCATGAGAGTTCCCCATTCGAAGTTAATTTAATGACAAGGCACCACACTGGTGGTCCTTCAGCAGTGAAGTGAAAGTAAAATAAATTAATTAAATAAAGAATAGAACAACAATTAACAACTATAATAAATAAATAAAATAACCCCCCCCGTTCCCCCCCGGGCACCACATATATATATATATATATATATATATATATATATATATATATATATATATATATATATATATATATATATATATATATATATATATATACCCCTCCCTGGGAAAACCTTTGCGTCTTTCTGCGGAAACTCTTCAAAGAATTTTAGAACATAGTCAGTCCCTAAGGCCAGTCCACACAAGCATACAGTCCATAATCTTCCAAGTATATAGTCCATAATCTTCCCCAATAGTCTGACAATACATGTAAACCCCTATTGAGATCTATTATAAGTGGATAATATCAATTTCCTTCTCTTAAAGAAGGACATCGTGGTTTCAAAACCGCATGGTCCCCTATTCCCTACAAAATATTTCATGGTGTACAATATATATTTTTCACGGTAATTTCTATGTTATTGTGACTGTGTATTAACTTCTGAGTTAAGGAAGTGAATTATACTGACTCGTCGTTCAACGTTGATTGTGTTTACAGGGAAAGAATGCCTCCACGACAGTTACACCAATTTCTCATTTACTTTCTTTTGTTCTTGTAGTTAAATGAACGGCTAGAAAGCCACTGCCAAATTTCCAAGTTAAGCTTTAGGAAAAACTATGTGTCACGTAAGACGGTCTGATAGACCCAGTCCATGTATTCAGGAATAGGAATCGCGTATTCCTACTTAGTGAGGAAGAATTATACTATGTATGCATAAACAGAAACATTGAGATCACCTTACTTTCGGAAATCCCCTGAGAAAAGGTTCTTTAACTGTTCTCAGGCCCAGTTACAAAATTATAACATTTTTAAGGTGATATTTTTCAGGGAAGGAAGTCAAGGGTATAATGTGTAATGTGTGAAGAGTTTGGTATCTCGAGGTGAGATAAGTATTGCCAACTCTGTATTTATTTTCTTTTTGAGGAAGATAAAGTTATTTCTGCCATGAACCATTAAGTTGTCTGATACTATAACTAAGCCGTGTTCCTAAGACTCAATGATCAGCCTGTGATATTCAAAGTATACATTAAATAAATAACTCAAGTAAAATCTGAGAAAGTGATTCTGTGTTAATACTAACCTCCGTTGGTGTGGTAAGGTTAATAGGGAGGTGCTCAACACTCTTGAAAAAGGATATGAAACAAATCCACGAATCCATGTGCCTTATTGAAACTCAGTCCACTCTACCAAATAACTAAATTGTTAAATCAGTTCCCCTTTTCTTTTCATTGATCACCTATATTTCCCTGGTAGTAATTATTTTCTCTTTCGAATATTTTAACTTCCCTTTAGGAAGAAATTAAATTCCCTGAGAATCCCCTAATTCTCATTAAACCTTTGGGGGTGGTGGCAGCTTTCTTTTCTTAATATTCAGGGAAATATCCAACATCAGGGACCATTAATTAATATAATTAATCAAAGTAAATATCTTTTTAATTGCCATGAGAGTTCCCCATTCGAAGTTAATTTAATGACAAGGCACCACACTGGTGGTCCTTCAGCAGTGAAGTGAAAGTAAAATAAATTAATTAAATAAAGAATAGAACAACAATTAACAACTATAATAAATAAATAAAATAACCCCCCCGTTCCCCCCCGGGCACCACATATATATATATATATATATATATATATATATATATATATATATATATATATATATATATATATATATATATATATATATATATATATATACCCCTCCCTGGGAAAACCTTTGCGTCTTTCTGCGGAAACTCTTCAAAGAATTTTAGAACATAGTCAGTCCCTAAGGCCAGTCCACACAAGCATACAGTCCATAATCTTCCAAGTATATAGTCCATAATCTTCCCCAATAGTCTGACAATACATGTAAACCCCTATTGAGATCTATTATAAGTGGATAATATCAATTTCCTTCTCTTAAAGAAGGACATCGTGGTTTCAAAACCGCATGGTCCCCTATTCCCTACAAAATATTTCATGGTGTACAATATATATTTTTCACGGTAATTTCTATGTTATTGTGACTGTGTATTAACTTCTGAGTTAAGGAAGTGAATTATACTGACTCGTCGTTCAACGTTGATTGTGTTTACAGGGAAAGAATGCCTCCACGACAGTTACACCAATTTCTCATTTACTTTCTTTTGTTCTTGTAGTTAAATGAACGGCTAGAAAGCCACTGCCAAATTTCCAAGTTAAGCTTTAGGAAAAACTATGTGTCACGTAAGACGGTCTGATAGACCCAGTCCATGTATTCAGGAATAGGAATCGCGTATTCCTACTTAGTGAGGAAGAATTATACTATGTATGCATAAACAGAAACATTGAGATCACCTTACTTTCGGAAATCCCCTGAGAAAAGGTTCTTTAACTGTTCTCAGGCCCAGTTACAAAATTATAACATTTTTAAGGTGATATTTTTCAGGGAAGGAAGTCAAGGGTATAATGTGTAATGTGTGAAGAGTTTGGTATCTCGAGGTGAGATAAGTATTGCCAACTCTGTATTTATTTTCTTTTTGAGGAAGATAAAGTTATTTCTGCCATGAACCATTAAGTTGTCTGATACTATAACTAAGCCGTGTTCCTAAGACTCAATGATCAGCCTGTGATATTCAAAGTATACATTAAATAAATAACTCAAGTAAAATCTGAGAAAGTGATTCTGTGTTAATACTAACCTCCGTTGGTGTGGTAAGGTTAATAGGGAGGTGCTCAACACTCTTGAAAAAGGATATGAAACAAATCCACGAATCCATGTGCCTTATTGAAACTCAGTCCACTCTACCAAATAACTAAATTGTTAAATCAGTTCCCCTTTTCTTTTCATTGATCACCTATATTTCCCTGGTAGTAATTATTTTCTCTTTCGAATATTTTAACTTCCCTTTAGGAAGAAATTAAATTCCCTGAGAATCCCCTAATTCTCATTAAACCTTTGGGGGTGGTGGCAGCTTTCTTTTCTTAATATTCAGGGAAATATCCAACATCAGGGACCATTAATTAATATAATTAATCAAAGTAAATATCTTTTTAATTGCCATGAGAGTTCCCCATTCGAAGTTAATTTAATGACAAGGCACCACACTGGTGGTCCTTCAGCAGTGAAGTGAAAGTAAAATAAATTAATTAAATAAAGAATAGAACAACAATTAACAACTATAATAAATAAATAAAATAACCCCCCCGTTCCCCCCCGGGCACCACATATATATATATATATATATATATATATATATATATATATATATATATATATATATATATATATATATATATATATATATATATATATACCCCTCCCTGGGAAAACCTTTGCGTCTTTCTGCGGAAACTCTTCAAAGAATTTTAGAACATAGTCAGTCCCTAAGGCCAGTCCACACAAGCATACAGTCCATAATCTTCCAAGTATATAGTCCATAATCTTCCCCAATAGTCTGACAATACATGTAAACCCCTATTGAGATCTATTATAAGTGGATAATATCAATTTCCTTCTCTTAAAGAAGGACATCGTGGTTTCAAAACCGCATGGTCCCCTATTCCCTACAAAATATTTCATGGTGTACAATATATATTTTTCACGGTAATTTCTATGTTATTGTGACTGTGTATTAACTTCTGAGTTAAGGAAGTGAATTATACTGACTCGTCGTTCAACGTTGATTGTGTTTACAGGGAAAGAATGCCTCCACGACAGTTACACCAATTTCTCATTTACTTTCTTTTGTTCTTGTAGTTAAATGAACGGCTAGAAAGCCACTGCCAAATTTCCAAGTTAAGCTTTAGGAAAAACTATGTGTCACGTAAGACGGTCTGATAGACCCAGTCCATGTATTCAGGAATAGGAATCGCGTATTCCTACTTAGTGAGGAAGAATTATACTATGTATGCATAAACAGAAACATTGAGATCACCTTACTTTCGGAAATCCCCTGAGAAAAGGTTCTTTAACTGTTCTCAGGCCCAGTTACAAAATTATAACATTTTTAAGGTGATATTTTTCAGGGAAGGAAGTCAAGGGTATAATGTGTAATGTGTGAAGAGTTTGGTATCTCGAGGTGAGATAAGTATTGCCAACTCTGTATTTATTTTCTTTTTGAGGAAGAGATAAGTATTGCCAACTCTGTATTTATTTTCTTTTTGAGGAAGATAAAGTTATTTCTGCCATGAACCATTAAGTTGTCTGATACTATAACTAAGCCGTGTTCCTAAGACTCAATGATCAGCCTGTGATATTCAAAGTATACATTAAATAAATAACTCAAGTAAAATCTGAGAAAGTGATTCTGTGTTAATACTAACCTCCGTTGGTGTGGTAAGGTTAATAGGGAGGTGCTCAACACTCTTGAAAAAGGATATGAAACAAATCCACGAATCCATGTGCCTTATTGAAACTCAGTCCACTCTACCAAATAACTAAATTGTTAAATCAGTTCCCCTTTTCTTTTCATTGATCACCTATATTTCCCTGGTAGTAATTATTTTCTCTTTCGAATATTTTAACTTCCCTTTAGGAAGAAATTAAATTCCCTGAGAATCCCCTAATTCTCATTAAACCTTTGGGGGTGGTGGCAGCTTTCTTTTCTTAATATTCAGGGAAATATCCAACATCAGGGACCATTAATTAATATAATTAATCAAAGTAAATATCTTTTTAATTGCCATGAGAGTTCCCCATTCGAAGTTAATTTAATGACAAGGCACCACACTGGTGGTCCTTCAGCAGTGAAGTGAAAGTAAAATAAATTAATTAAATAAAGAATAGAACAACAATTAACAACTATAATAAATAAATAAAATAACCCCCCCGTTCCCCCCCGGGCACCACATATATATATATATATATATATATATATATATATATATACCCCTCCCTGGGAAAACCTTTGCGTCTTTCTGCGGAAACTCTTCAAAGAATTTTAGAACATAGTCAGTCCCTAAGGCCAGTCCACACAAGCATACAGTCCATAATCTTCCAAGTATATAGTCCATAATCTTCCCCAATAGTCTGACAATACATGTAAACCCCTATTGAGATCTATTATAAGTGGATAATATCAATTTCCTTCTCTTAAAGAAGGACATCGTGGTTTCAAAACCGCATGGTCCCCTATTCCCTACAAAATATTTCATGGTGTACAATATATATTTTTCACGGTAATTTCTATGTTATTGTGACTGTGTATTAACTTCTGAGTTAAGGAAGTGAATTATACTGACTCGTCGTTCAACGTTGATTGTGTTTACAGGGAAAGAATGCCTCCACGACAGTTACACCAATTTCTCATTTACTTTCTTTTGTTCTTGTAGTTAAATGAACGGCTAGAAAGCCACTGCCAAATTTCCAAGTTAAGCTTTAGGAAAAACTATGTGTCACGTAAGACGGTCTGATAGACCCAGTCCATGTATTCAGGAATAGGAATCGCGTATTCCTACTTAGTGAGGAAGAATTATACTATGTATGCATAAACAGAAACATTGAGATCACCTTACTTTCGGAAATCCCCTGAGAAAAGGTTCTTTAACTGTTCTCAGGCCCAGTTACAAAATTATAACATTTTTAAGGTGATATTTTTCAGGGAAGGAAGTCAAGGGTATAATGTGTAATGTGTGAAGAGTTTGGTATCTCGAGGTGAGATAAGTATTGCCAACTCTGTATTTATTTTCTTTTTGAGGAAGATAAAGTTATTTCTGCCATGAACCATTAAGTTGTCTGATACTATAACTAAGCCGTGTTCCTAAGACTCAATGATCAGCCTGTGATATTCAAAGTATACATTAAATAAATAACTCAAGTAAAATCTGAGAAAGTGATTCTGTGTTAATACTAACCTCCGTTGGTGTGGTAAGGTTAATAGGGAGGTGCTCAACACTCTTGAAAAAGGATATGAAACAAATCCACGAATCCATGTGCCTTATTGAAACTCAGTCCACTCTACCAAATAACTAAATTGTTAAATCAGTTCCCCTTTTCTTTTCATTGATCACCTATATTTCCCTGGTAGTAATTATTTTCTCTTTCGAATATTTTAACTTCCCTTTAGGAAGAAATTAAATTCCCTGAGAATCCCCTAATTCTCATTAAACCTTTGGGGGTGGTGGCAGCTTTCTTTTCTTAATATTCAGGGAAATATCCAACATCAGGGACCATTAATTAATATAATTAATCAAAGTAAATATCTTTTTAATTGCCATGAGAGTTCCCCATTCGAAGTTAATTTAATGACAAGGCACCACACTGGTGGTCCTTCAGCAGTGAAGTGAAAGTAAAATAAATTAATTAAATAAAGAATAGAACAACAATTAACAACTATAATAAATAAATAAAATAACCCCCCCGTTCCCCCCCGGGCACCATATATATATATATATATATATATATATATATATATATATATATATATATATATATATATATATATATATATATATATATATATATATATATATATATATATATATATATATATATATATATATATACCCCTCCCTGGGAAAACCTTTGCGTCTTTCTGCAGAAACTCTTCAAAGAATTTTAGAACATAGTCAGTCCCTAAGGCCAGTCCACACAAGCATACAGTGTCTGCAAACCAACCAACAAAGTATTCAAAATAAAGTATGAACAAATACACGAGACACTGTCTATGGCCAGTGGAATGAAGGTGCTCCCAGACACACAATTCTACAAATGGAATTTTGTTCTGATCTTTTCCACACACAGATCTTGGCTGGCCAGGTACTGCTGTGTGGACAACATTACAACTGTGTCTGCCAGACACTATGCTGAAAATGAAAACTCCCCCCTCCCCTCATTTCATCGAAGGTTTGATGATAATCCCGTTAACATGTTACTAAAGAAATGAGCTTGGGAAAAATGCTTTATTGAACTATATAATTTTGCAAATAGTCTTCTTGGTTTTATATATAGAGACCTACGCACATATACTGACTAGTCTTAACCAGACTGCAGCAATGCCATCTCATTTTTCAACTTTCCTTCTTCCCCAAGCCACACCATCCAGGGCTGTGAGAGGACAAGTGGTCATTCCACTCTTACTTGGTGATTTGATCATTGCTGAAAGTGATGGTGATGTCCTGCATGCCTACGTTGCTGAGGTGCATTAGGTCTCGGGTTCTTTCCAGAGGTCTGTTGAATAGCATGGGCATGGGACGGCGGTCGAAGGGGAAACCCATGGGTCGGGAATCAGGATATTGGGCATCCAAAATACCGCAGAATGAGGCAGCAGCAGAACAGTTACGTGCACGGATTGTCTGTACTACCTGAAATAATAAACTTCGGATAAATTTCCCGAGTTATTCATCCAGATCAATGTCACAAAAATAGACGGTGGGCTTTTTTTGATACCCCTCCTCATACAAGTCTTTTCCACTGCTGCTCGAGCTGACACACAGCTTTGGAGGTCTTGGAGAATAGCTGCCATAGACTTGCAAAAATGAATTTGAACTATACAAAAAAGTGCAGCTTACACGAGAAGTATGGAGAAAAGACTGAATAAATATTGAACACATATAGATACAGCACCATATGAGTGTAGCTCAGGCCCTGTATACTGCAACTAGGTAACGCACGCACACACACCTTATCCTGCGCCCAATCCGTGACCATGACAAAGATCTCAAATGGCATTCCCTCCTGTTTCCCACGTGGCAGCAGCATGTGTTGAGGCCAGCCACACCCACAGAAGTTGAAGAGGGTGTTTCCATCGGCACCTGCAACACAGATACATAGTTTAAAATCCCTGCCTTTCATTTGATGGTTCCTGTGTACTAGTGTACCATAAAGGATGTGTTTTTGCAGTCATTATCACCATCCTTTTTTAAGAGGGCGTCTGTTTTTTGTCTTTTACTTACTTTATGGCTTTGAAATTTTTATGATATCTATATATGTTTACTTATGATGTGTGAATTTTATGAAATTTGGTTCCTAATCTTTTTAATATATGAATTTTTCGAAAATTTTGAAAATTTTAAATTTAGCTCTCATCAGTAAATTTTCAATAAATAGATTTGGAAAAAAAAAAAAAAAAAAAAAAAAAAAAAAAAAAAAAAAAAAAAAAAAAAGTGCTTATACGTGTATTTACAACTTTTATTGAGGAAATATTTTTTTATTGCTTAGTTTCTGAGTAAAAGATATTAAATATTTCACACGTCGATTTTCTACTTTTTGGATTTACTTTAATTTCAAAAATTTTCAATTTCTTCCCTAAAAAAATAGCCCTTTCAAATGACTATAGGCAATATACAATCGCATTTATAAGATAGACAGAAATTTTTTTTAAATCGGAAAAAAACACTTCCAGATATCGGCTGTTAAGATTTTTTCCCCCCATATCCTCTATGTTATGCCATTTGCGTTTGTTTGATGGACATTAAATTTTCACATATTATTGCCTATGCCTTCTACTTACTAGAGAACTAGATGCGGCATTTGGTCCCCTCTTCGAAATGGCATTATTTACTCAAGGGTGAGGGTAACAGAAGGCCCCACTTTCCTCATTATAGCCAAAGTTCATCTTAGAATATTCCAGCTTGATATCCATCATCCTTCTTCTAAATCTTCCTAGTATTGCGTTCTGCTTGCCGGCTTTTTTCTTTGTCCATCCATTGCTGAGAGTCCCGTATCTTTGGGTCATGACCAAGGAAATACATTATCCTGAGTAGCCAAAGTTAGGTACCAATGCTGTGTGCTTGAACGTGACCTTGAAGATCTCATAAAATCTGGTTTTAGGACACTCATTCCACACCTTAGAGTGCAATGATTCATTGGGGTTTCACAAAGCCCCCTTAAGGCACCTCTTGAGGACGATCCCTTTAGATATCCTTGATGTACTGCAACTTTTGTTTTTTAGAAATTTCACTAAGAAAAGTTTGCGATTGTGGTTCTTGGCAATCTCAGGTAGCTGCAGTGTTATTGTCCTGTTGTAAAAACACCACAAGTCATCTTCTTTTGGGCAAAACTGATGGTAGTGCTCTTGTTCGGTGGCTGTGAGGTGGTAATACAATGTCCGTGCTGCATGAGTGAGCACTGGCCAGCAGGCCACCACAGCTGGCTGTGTGAGACCCTACTCCACTCCGCTCTACGCTAGGGAAAAGTGTCAAGTATGTGACAAATATGATATATAAAAATAATTGCTAACGCAATTTTTACGTATATATCGGTCTTAACAGCATACCATGCGGGGTGGCGTGTGAGTCACCCATGACACAACACAGCGGGAGATTCAAATTTTGCCACACCGTTTTAAAAATTTTCCTGAAATAAACTTCTCCAAATGATAGTTGACACTATTTCTTATATCCTGAGCGAGAAAAAACAATTGGTCAATTTCAGAAATATTCATAAGGAAATCACACCAGACGCCCCCCTTAAGTGGATAAAAGAGCTAGGAATCATGTGACAAAATGTATGGTATAAAAATCCCCATGAAAAGGGGGTAGCCAAGACGAGGCATTTTAGGTTGGAAATGTTAACGGTACATCTTTCAGAGGTCTTGGCCACAATGTTTTCATACCTCATCATAAACCTATAATAAACCAATCAAATTCATAAGCTTTATGTGAAATATAAAAATAGCATGCATTCTTCTTTTTGACTAATGAACACTGTTCATATTACTACATTGCTGATAACTATATTGGCTTGCTACTTCATCCACACATGACTAACACTCGAGTGTCACTCCTTGGAGCAAGGCATGTGTCCTATTTGTGTGGTGCTCCTGCTCACCCACCTGGATCATTTGGGACTGGCTGCTGCTCCAAGTCACGGAAGGTAAAGTCATTTGCATTGGTGATTGAAGAGGAAGTGGAGGCTCGCAGTATGTGGTTTGAGCCAGGCTTCACTGTGGAGGAAGGAAAGGGAGTGTGAACAAGCTAGAATTGCTTGAGCTTTGCCCTATCAGTCATTACAGTAATTGAATACTTTAATGAACTTTGCTACAAAACGGCTTTCTTGTTAACGAGAAACACTTGTGTGATGATGTGGAATGACAAGATCGAGGAGTGTGGTTGTGCTAGTGGTTAAAAGCCTCCAAAAGCTGTGGTTCTTATAACTTTCCACCACTTCTGTCCTGAACTAACAAAAAAAAACTTCTTCCAACCAACTCTCCACTTCTTACTGGTTTGTGCCTTGTCCTTATCCTGCAGAAGGATTCCTGCTCCTGCAGAATTTCAGCCAATAAGGCCACACTAGCTTACCTACGGTGATCGTTTGCTGGCCTATTCATTTAAATCAACTCTCAAGTCTTGCACCGATCAACAACACAAAAGAGGCCAAGATAGTGCTTTAAATTTTCATGATAAATGGATGTGCCAGAGCAGTGCTTGAACAACACATCAACTTTATAATATGTGTGTTTATAGGAAATTTGCTTTACTTATAAGATAAAGTCAAAGTAAACTCCTACCATTGTAAATATCCTCCTCTTCGCACAACTCACTCCCAAGCCAAAGTCTTTCTTCCTTCCTCTACACCAGTGCTTTAACCTCTCTCCTCCTCTTATCTTCAGATTACAACTCCACTCCTTACTTCCCTTAAAAAAGAGCTCTTCACTCTCAGCCACAGTCAATCCTTCAATCCTTCCCCTCCACTCTTCCTTCTTCCTTGAACCCCTTCTCCTCAGCCCTGAACCAACCATCTCTTTTCATCATGACTCACAGTTCTGGGTAAAGCGGTCCATCTCTGCCCACAAGAGACGCTGTTCCATGAAAATCATATCCACTCCTCTTTCATTTAGCTTTGGAGCCATGAAGATCCTCACAGTCACTTCCATTGGCAACTTGTTGCTGTTGATCAACTGTAAATATGAAGTGCAATGTATGGAATGTTGAAAGGGATGGAATTGTGTCAGGGATATGGAGAGGAGCAGAGGTGATGTGGGAGGCTGTGTAAAGTTAGGAGGTTAAGCTGTAGCGTTAGGACTGTTTATACTCTACCTACAGATCCTGATTATATATATATATATATATATATATATATATATATATATATATATATATATATATATATATATATATATATATATATATATATATATATATATATATATATACACTGACACTGCTGCAATGACCCTGTGTATCTATAGATACTGAACCATTGATTCAGCTAACAGAAAACAGAGCTACTAGAATACAGACTAATTCTTATCTGATGGGTTTCTTAGTAATTTGCCGCTTGGCTACCTCGTTTTCGTTTTGATTTATGAGGCCTACGTGCTAGTGAAGGCGATTGTCAATTTCAGCAGGACAGCAGCTGTGAACACTTGCTCTTCCCCACATTTATGTGATTATTTGTCCCATTTTGTACAATATCAATTCAATACCATGTATAAAAGGCCAGTAGAAAGGCATTTACTAATGGAAAACCAGAAAGTAAGCAAGCAAAATAGATAGATATGCTGTAGTGACACTAGAGCCGAGCCATTTCAGACTTCTAATGAACCTTGTTCTAGAAAACCTGAAAATCTAGAAAACGGGGTCACCTGTGGTCCCAAGTTTGCCAGATAAATGGTTGAATAATGTCATATGACCTAGCCGTTGCAGCACCAAACTGATGTATTTCTGTGTTAAAAGAAACTTTCTTTCCCAAAAAAAAACTTTTAAAAATTTCCATGAGTCTTGGACACCGAAGGTTACTCGTCCAATTCACACTAGCAAATGATTGATGTTGATGTTATTTTCCATGGGCAGTCTTCAAAATTTCTTCTCTGCCTTCATCCTTTTATCTTCCTCATATAGCTTCACCACATCATTCCCTTTCCTTCCTCCCTCCCACCTCACCTTGATGTTGTAGTGGAAGGGGTTGTGGTCAAGGTGGGTGAGTCGCACCATCACTGGCCTGTCGACACTGAAGTCCAGTCCACGACTCGCCTCAAAGTCTCGGGTGTTCCAGCCAGTGATCAGCTGGTTCTTCTTATTTCGGCTCTCCACATCCACCGACACCACCTCCACTGACGACAGGGACAGCTGATCGGATGGGAGATTAAGATTAGGATTAGTAAAATGGAGGAGGTGGATGAGGAAGTGGAGAAGGAGGATTGAAATAGAAGAAGAGGTAGAAGCAAATAGATATCAATATGAAGTGGAAATGGAAAAGTAGAGAGTGACAAATTAACAGGAAAGATGAGGTAATGAAAATATGTTAGTTAGAAAGGAAAGAAGGAAGGAACTTTTTGATATGAGTAAAGTGAGTCATGCACACAAAGGGATGAAAGGAAGTGATGTGGTTGAGTGAGGGCAAAAGATGAGAAGATATTGGAAGGACTAGAAGAAAAAGGAGAGGATTAGTTAGATGTCAGGAAAGGGGAAGAGAGTGGAAGGAGGTGCAGAATGGAAAACAAGAAGGTTAACCTTAAATTAGATTCTAAAATATTCTAATTTAATTCTCTTCTAATATTGTATGGTATTTTGAGTTATTGACTTTTTTTAACCTTGCCTTGGCTATATAAAAACACTTTCATGATATGAGTCTTGCTTGTTTTAATGCAGTTTGCAAACTTTATGCAAACATTGTACTTGTGTGTGTGTGTGTGTGTGTGTGTGTGTGTGTGTAAATAAATAAATAAATAAACGGTTTAATTTTATTTTACTTTATAGTTGCAGCCGGTTAGGCTGAAAATCTAGACAAGTTTACACACAGACAAATTTTTACACAAGTATCCCATGAATTTCCCCCCCCATTTTCTATGCTACTCGGGGTGACAGGCCACCCATTTTTGGCTGCCGTAAGGCGCCTACAACCGCTGTTTTAACAGCGGCCCGAACAGTGATTAGGGTCACTGCCGTATATTTTTATTTATGGGAGATTTGTTTTCTCCCCCCTGAAAGCGGGTCACAAACTCCGTCTGAGATCAGATACCTCATTACTGTTTGAACAGGGACCACACACTTATAAGAGACTTGGTCCATATGTCTCCTACCCGGCGCGGGGATCGAGCCCGCGACCTCTCGCTTGTGAGGCGAGCGTCCTAACCACTAGACCACCGGGTGTGTGTGTGTGTGTGTGTGTGTGTGTGTGTTAGTCTCCTTACTTCCTCAAGAGTGTAGGGTGGCTGAGTGCGCTTGTACTCCTGGAAGATGTCATCAATGTACTTGTGCCAGCGATAGAACACTGGGTCCCTCATGGCTGTGGCTGTGTCTGACATCACTCCAAGATTCTCCTGTAAAGGCGAAGGATGGGGTGACACAGGGAGAGGGGAAGGAAATGGAACAAGGAGGACCAGAAGGGAATTGAGAGAGAGAGAGAGAGAGAGAGAGAGAGAGAGAGAGAGAGAGAGAGAGAGAGAGAGAGAGAGAGAGAGAGAGAGAGAGAGAGAGAGAGAGAGAGAGAGAATATCATATCCTTCCGAGCTGCAGTTATGATAATTAGATGAAAAAGAAAGATACAAAAAACAACAAATAAAGACAATAAAGACAATAAAAAAAACAAAAAAATATTCTAATAGTGAACAGCAGATTATATGACAGAAAAAATAAATATAAATAAATAAAAACTCTTAGATGATCTCCTTTAATTGAAAAATGCCCATTGTGCCCTTGCTGGAAACAAAGTAAAAAACAAAACAACAACAACAACAACAACAACTTGGGTATCTCCTTTCCCCGCCCTGTGACCTACCCTGTGAGCGTTGTCTGGGTCATGAGAAGCCGAGATGACCACGTGACCCATGTTGTGCAGGTCACCATAGAAGGGACTGTTAAGGCTGATGGTGCTGTCTGCCTCCACTGCATCCCCAATGAGGTCAATCCCACGCTTCTGAGGCAGCTTGACGTCATCGGAAAGATTGGTCTGCTTACCCTCACGCTGGGAAGACGAGAGAAATTGAAGAAGCAAGTGCATGAGTGATTCAGAGTTGGAGGAAATTATATATAGAAACTAAGGAGGAAGGTACATTTAGTCTAACGGTATGGAGAGACATCAGGCAGTGGAAGTGAGGGAAAGTGAGATGGCAGAATGGGAGAAGGTAGCAAGGAAGTCAAAACTGGGATGGAGGTGTGGAAAAAATGTAGCAAGAAGGGGTAGAAACATGATGCGGGATGAAAAGGAAGGACGAGGATGTAATACAAGGCAACAGAACACGTCACAAGGGCAAAGAATGGAGAAGGGAATCCATAAAAGGAAACCAAGGAAGAAAAAATTTAATGAAGATGTACAGAGTCAAAGAAAAAATATGGCTAGGAATCAAGAGTATAGTGTTAGGAGAGAGAGAGAGAGAGAGAGAGAGAGAGAGAGAGAGAGAGAGAGAGAGAGAGAGAGAGAGAGAGAGAGAGAGAGAGAGAGAGAGAGAGAGAGAGAGAGAGAGAGAGAGAGAGAAAGAGAGAGAAAGAGAGAGAGAAAGAGAGAGAGAAAGAGAGAGAGAGAAAGAGAGAGAGAGAGAAAGAGAGAGAGAGAGAGAAAGAAAGAGAGAGAGAGAGAGAGAGAGAGAGAGAGAGAGAGAGAGAGAGAGAGAGAGAGAGAGAGAGAGAGAGAGAGAGAAGAGAAAGAAGAGAGAGAGAAAAGAGAGAGAAAGAGAGAGAGAAAAAGAGAGAGAGAGAAGAGAGAGAGAGAGAGAAAGAGAGAGAGAAAAGAGAGAAAGAGAGAAAAAGAGAGAGAAGAGAGAGAGAGAGAGAGAGAGAGAGAGAGAGAGAGAGAGAGAGAGAGAGAGAGAGAGAGAGAGAGAGACAGAGAGAAAGAGAGAGAGAAAGAGAGAGAGAGAGAAAAAGAGAGAGAGAGAGAAAGAGAGAGAGAGAGAAGAGAAGAGAGAGAGAGAGAGAGAGAGAAAAGAGAGAGGAGAGAGGAGAGAGAGAGAGAGAGAGAGAGAGAGAGAGAGAGAGAGAGAGAGGAGAGAGAGAGAGAGAGAGAGAGAGAGAGAGAGAAAAGCTGTAAGCCATCCATTCAGTGTTCTGATAACATTACGTGTAATATGACCTACATCTAAACATTCATTAAAAAGTATTCTCACCCATTATGAAACATCCCAATAAAAAACGAGAAAGGCAAGAAAATAATATGAAAAGATTGAATATAAGAATACAGATGGACAGACACATGGGGTCTGGGTCCTTACATCAACAAGGAAGCCCTGATGGATGGCGTCCATGATCCTACTGTGCCACTGCTCCAGCTCAGAGACGTCAGTTGGTGGCAGCCCAAAGTCATTCCGTTTGTAGTCCTGTGGGAGGCTGGCGTTAGAATATTCAATATCTACTATGCCATCATTATTTTTCATGAAAAGGATCTTATCCAAGGTTTCTAAAAACTCCACTTACTTCCATATCCCACCAAAAATGTTAATTAGAAATAGAACAATGAGATTAAAATTATTTGCCGTGATATTTGATTCTCATCTTTTGAAGAAGTCAAACAACTACAATACTACATATTATCAATGACTACAAGTTTAACATCCTGTATCAGAAGATTTGGAATCATAACAGATCTGAAATTTGCAGTTTTTTTTTAGTACTGACATGGTTACATCTATTCAATGAAGACTACATTATCATGACAATGAGGCCGACATATTCCAATATCAGTGGAGCTAAACTAAACATGTGCAACTATACACGCCAGGTTCATTGTGAGGAATCAGACTAAATGAGTTTCCTCACCAAGATACCCTAAGCTAGCATGTCATGGTATCTAGGTTGACCCCTACAATTATGACCACCACATTCCTACAATGGACCTTTTTAGTCCCTAGCAGCGATGGAACAACTGGTCATGGTGGCAGTCAAACCCCTGCTGCTGTGCACGGATGCCAACACTCTCTGGGTTCAGCCTTTCAATTTTTTTTTTATCTTGACATGCATAATGTTAAAAGACTAACTAGTGAAGCTGACCTTGAAGCGTTCTTCAAAGAACTAGAAGGTGCCAAATGGTATATCAAAGGTATAAGTGTACTATGATAAAACACAAAACACAATGCTCTTTCATAGTAGGTGACTTTGATGAAAAGGTTGGGAATGAAAGTGTAGAAATCGGGCATTAGAAAACGTTGGAATAGATACATGAAGTGATAGAGGTGATATGGAAAACCCTGCACTGTGAATCAAAATTATATGAACTTTGTTATTACAGACAGACTGAATGCAATTAAGAATGCAGCAATATTGAATAAATTGAGATCCAGTGACCACAAGATGGTAAGATGCAAAGAAACACTACCCATAAGAGAAGTTGGAAGAATTTAGGATTACAATTGTCTGTTATAAGTAGCAGACCCAAATATTAGATTTTACTACCCTTTTTCTTCACTTGATTGTAAAAAAATAAGTCAACATTCTATTTTTCAGCGTGGGTTTCTTACTCTGCCAGACAACCTAATAAATGAAAGGCACTTGGATTTAGAACATCCCTGGTCCCTTTTTTAAATTATAATTTTCTTTAAATAACAGTAAAGAAAGGATTCTTAATTGTCAGGCAACTGAGTTTATGTTCAAAGATAATTCTTTACCTCCAAACTTAATGTCTCCTCCATTCTTCCTCCACTATCCTTTCATAAATAAGATAAATTTGTCATCATCCTTAATTGAGATGAATTGAAATTCACATCAAGTTGTGGTGGAGTTGTCGGACTCATGAAACACCAGTTCACATGTGGCTTTGTTCCTTTTAAAACTCCAGCCGGCGAGGTAAGTTATGGATGCCACCAAAGTTTTCACTGATGATCAAGCAATAACTGTCATTCTTGAATAAGAAGATGTGGTGTGTGAAAGATCACAACCTTACCCATAGGTTAGGCTATAATGAGCTCTAAGCCCTCTCCGGAAGGGTAATTCTTGGTGATCACGAATCCAACGCCTCATCCTCAAGATAATGGTGAATTAGCTATATACACAAGCACAATTACACACACAGACACACAAACACAAAAACAAACACACACCATAAAATTTTCTATTCTGAATATTACAACAACCCAAAACCAAAAACTCTTTCAAGACCCATAGTCGTAAAAAGTTGTGATGTCCAAAAATTCCCATTCCATCTGACCTGCATTAGTGTGTTGTCCTGCCGGGAGCCCCAGGCCTGGCCTGAATTGTTGATGGTCAGCTTGGAGAAGTAGCCATCAGAAATGGGGATGCGCCAGTTACTCAGTTTCTGCACCCGATTGAGGCTGACACTCAGGCGATCCATGTCGTAACTGGCAGATGAAAAAGGGTCAGATGGGGCATGACATTCACTCCACTTCACTCTATTCTTCCTCACCCATTTATGACAGTCTCCTTTTACCACTGTCATCCTCTCCCCTCATTCCACTTCACTCTCCCCTCACAACCATCCTGCTTCCTATCTCCCTCACCTTCCACTGTCACACCTCACATATCTGACCCCTCACTCACCGAGCAAGCATCTGCTGGTGCATATAGTAGAACAGCTCCCCCTTCCGGTCCCTCATCACACCAAGATCCACGGGGTAGACAAGATGCCAATGCCAGTGGTGGGCGTTGATGCCATAGTCTTCACGCCAATAGGCTACACGGTGCTCAGGCTTCAAGTGAGTGCTGGAGAACTCCGGCCCATATTCAGTTAATACCACTCCCTGAAAAGTAAAGAGGAGGATGAAGGGTAGCAAAGCAAGTATGAGGGGTTGAAAGAGGGGAACATAGGAAAAGTTTGAAAGTGAAAAAGAGAAATGAGGAGGAGGAGAAATTTAGAAGTTTCAAGAAAAAGGATAAATTGAACGGTCACTCTGCCACATCCTGAAATGGAGGATGATGGTTGAAGTCAATTAGATGAAAGAGAAAAACTGGGTTGAAGGGAAGTGGGAGAGAGTGGAAATGAAGAGGTTGGAGACGTGCAAAACTCTAACTCATGTCAGGGGAAAGGAGGAAATGAAGGAAGGAGAATAGAAAACAGGAGGAAGGTGTGAAGAGAAGAATGGAGAAGGGAGTAATTAGAGATAACATGAAAGGGAAACAGAGCAGAATAGGAAATAAATAGTAAAGGAGAGGAAGGATGAAGACAAGAACATAAAGAACAATAGGTGGTTAGTGAGTGAACAAGCAACCTTGTGTGTTTAAGAACAGATAGGAATGAGTAAGAAAAAAAATAGACACAGAGAGTAAGAAAAATTGGGAAGAGTAACAGTGAGTGAGTGAAGGAAGAATAAGGAAAGAGAGAATGAAAGCAAATGTGCAAGTGAATGAGTGCAACACAAGGAGTAACAGTAAGGGAGGAAGGATTTAACAACAGGTAGATGAAGAATAAAATTAATGTAGGAGTGGAGGAGTGCACGACTGGATGACAACACTTGTTATCACACTACTAATACAATCAACACACATCCTCTCGCTCAGTTCACCTTCTGTGATTTGTTGTTTAGCGATGCATTGCACATCTACCTAATCATCATCCTCTCTTTCTGTTTTAGCAAATTGCAACTCCCCCTACCAGGAAAAAAAAAAAAAAAAAAAAAAAAAAAAAAAAAAATTACAGAATGAAAGGCTTTGCCATTCATACCACTATGTTACAATCAAACTCTTCCACCTCCCCCACTACATGATGTACATTCAGCGAATGTATCAGTATTGAATAAATTGAAGTCCAGTGACCACAGGATTGTAGGCTGCAAAGCAACACTAGCACTAAATAGAGAAAAAGGATAATTACTAAGAATGAAGAGGCAAAATATCCTAACTGTCAAAGAGAGATTTGATGAATTTAGAATTGTAATCCAGAATAAGTCATCAAAACTAGAAGATGAGATAAATGAAACCGAGTTTAAATGACAACCTCACTCAAATATTCTTAAAATAAGCACTAGAAATTGGTGGGAATGCACTCAAGGAAAAAGTTAAGAAACTTTCAACAGCTTACAAAACAACACAGTAAAATGGTAATAAAAAGGCTCAAGACAAAATAGGAATTGCTGATCTCTCTTAAATTCATATACGTAAATACAAGAGAAAAACTAATGATCTCCGAAAAAAAAAACAATAAAAAGATTCAGGAAATTTTAAACAAAGGCACAAGTATGAAAGTCACAAAAAGAACACTTAGCATAGGCAAAAAAAGTCTGTATGCTTTGGAAGATGACCAAAGTGAAGAGATTTCTCTAATTCAACAAAAATTAAGTACCATTCTTTTCTCTTTGGTCAATGGTTCTCCCATATCTGCTGCAGTATGGATATTGCATCATGGGCAGCTACTTACTTGGTCAGGGGTGGATTCCTGTACCCTCTGTTGCATTTCTCCCAGGGTGGTAACCGGCACAAACATACTCGGGAAGGTCTCCACGATGCTGGGTAGACGCACACTTCTCATCTCCTGTAGTATGATGCAGAATTAGACAGCGCTATCATCTTTCTATGCCAACATATCAGTCAGGATGGAGTGATGTAAGAATTCACAGCAATTGGAGTAGAATACTGTAACTTGAATGCCCAAGGATTTTACTCACAGAAGAGATAAGGGAACTATTTTTCACTATAATATTGTGAATTATCTGAACATGTAATTACAGCTAAATATCACTATTGCTATTATTAATCATTACGTTTGAGAATCTGTGAGGAGCTAACTAGGAAGAAAGGATAGGAGTTTGAAATAGCATAGCAGTCTCGGGCATTGAAGCCAGGAATGCAGGGCTGAAAATTAAACATTTAATTGTTTAGCCTCAAAGTCATCAAGTCACAACGTTGGTAGTCTAACATAACTATCAGTCTGTCCATCATCTATCTTTGCTTGCACACAAGTTTTCCAAACTATCATCTATATGTTAATTTTTCTACTTGCTTACATGTTTCCATATTTTTCAGTGTATTTATCCACATCCCTAATGATTACATAGAATTACATATAAACTGGGACCACACGGACCCTGAGATCCAAACTAGGTGGTCTGTCCTTAACCTAGAGTAAAGGTTATTAAAAGCAAACGCAATCAAAAGTGACATCTGTGTGCTCTAGAAATTCAAAAAGAATAATATCAAGTTTATGTGTTGGGGGCCTTGATGGCATCCATTTGATTGGAAAGTATAATGTGTTGGATGGTGTTACATTGTTCTAGCCTTTCTTGGGCTTTATATTTACAGTGCTTACAGATACAGCAGCCATACCCAGTTGTCATCCCCTATTCGTACAGCATGCGCTGCTGTCACCCACCTTGTTCGCATTAAATTCAATTTTCATTGTACAAAGTTTCAAAAACACTTAGAAAGTTATCAACAGAATAATCTGCTATTCCTACGGCCTGTGCCTTATTATTTACCTAGTAAAGCATCTTTCAAGTTATGTTAGGTTTGGTTAGGTACGGTTTGGTTCGGTTATACAAGCTTTTTACCCAAAAGTTAGGCACGTGCCATATCTATAACCAGGCACTATGAGGATACGGCTGCCATACCTGTAAGCTGGGCCTATAAGTGCTTACAGATACAGCAGCCGTACCTCGTTGTCATCCCCTATTGGTACAGCTGCTGTACCTGTGAGCACTGCCTTATATTTATATCCAGGGGCTTGTTCTTGTTAATCTCCTAACTTATCTGTTGATCTGTGTTATCTGTCTATTCATCTACTTACTTATCTAAGTGCTCATTAATTAATATATGTAAATCACCTTAATACCCATCTTTTGTTTTCCAGTGCCCTTTTAATGTAAAAAAAAAAAAAATAATAATCTTCACCTACTTTATAATTTCTACACTCCTCCAGCCAGTCTCCACTCCTTTCCCACCCCACCAACCAAAAGTCCTACAACTCCCATCCACCAACAGCTCACTTCATCTTCCACATCCCTTATACTACTCCTTCCTCCATCCATCCTCATTCACACACTTTCACTTCCCCTCAGTCACCCATACATATTCCTCTTTCCCCACCTCCTTCCTGATGATTACGAAGGACAGGGCAAAGATGAAGAGCTTCTCGTTGAGGTTGCCTCGCACCGCCTCTGCCCTCTGACTCAGCCCACTCACGTTGTTGGCCTCTGTGTGGGAGACAAGGAGCCATGAGGACGAGGAAAACAGGTGCAAGAGAATGAGGAGGAAGAGAAGATCGTAAACGATGGAGGGTTTTAATTATCTCATCTTCCCCATTCCCCCCCCCCCAAGTAAATCAACTTATCGAAATAGTATATCACTTGCTCATCTCTATGGAAGATATAAAATGTTCACCCAGATATCTGCTTTTAATGTGGTAAAGATTGTGGCATCAGCAGATTAGAGGCCTATGTTTAGGGCCGCTAATTGGAATAACTTAGCTGATAGAAGTTGTGAATCTTGCAGAGGAACGGAATTACATCTAAATGGTGCTACCAGCTTTAAATTTAACAAGAAGAGTGCAAACTGTCCACATGGAATGGTAATTGGGAAAAGACGCTGAATCACATGAAAAGCCAGCTCAGTCAGCTGTCCAGTGTCCACATCCACAATAAGGCGTTTCATTCGTCAGTAAAGGATTCGAATTCGACCTCACGAGTCTGTTTTGTTTGGATCTTTTCACAACTATATAATTTATGTTGTCAAGACCGCAAGAAAAAAAATACAGAAAAAACCAATTATGTTATTGGCTATACGCTAAATAAGTTAATCTTGGAACGTAGAAAAATAAGGTTATGAAGATATCAAAAAGAGAGCGAGATAATATAAAACTTTCATTTAACAGGAATCAAGTGAGAATAGATGAATTCAATGGAAAGACCCACTTTCACACATCAGTAAATGACTAACTAATTTTCTCGTAATGACATGACTCGCCAATAATGTTCTACCCATGACAAGAAGTGCATCTACACACATTTCATCAAGGATCCTATACTCAATAAGATCCTAGTCGCTCACACAGTTTTAAGAATCAGACCCACCATTACAGGAAGACTTGGCAGACATTATATTAACATTTCCAGAGAATGCAGTAATCACAAAGAAGCACACTCACTCTTCCACCATAAGATTGAAAGCAGACAAAAAACAGGTAAGGCGTTCTATAGTTTATCAAGAAGAGATGAAAAAATAAAGATACTTCCACCACACTTAGCTACTTCATTACGAATCACTCTCAGCATTAAAAGAGTAATCATTGAACATTATACTTACAGCACCCTCACTCCCTTAAATTTACCACCACCAATGCTGTGCCCTCACCCATAAAGAAGTCGCAGAGTTCCTTGGCAGCTAGGCGATGGCTCCTAACGAACATGGAGAAGACTACGCCCTTAGGAATCGAGCGGGCGAGAGACAACGTCTGAGTTGGGGGGCCTGCAACCCGGGTACCCACTTCGAACACGATGGGACGATCCTGAGAGAAAAAGAAGGCAAAATGAGATGAAAAGGAAGGCGAACACACACACACACACACACACACACACACACACACACACACACACACACACACACACACACACACACACACACACACACACACACACACTGATTAATCTTAACAGACTCATAATAACCAAACATTACAAAATGTGGAAATCCTCATAATTTGATAACACCAAGCAATACTCGGGGGCAGATGAGGTACTGGAAGTGTGTTCAGGATAGGAAAATCCATGACAGATGCACGCCTCGTTGTACCCACACATCATGCACATATCCTCAGCTACTTCTAAAGGGGTATTCTTTAATTAAGAGCTGCAAGCCAAAGTGTTGTTGCTATTCGTCATTCCGGCATTATGCCAAAATATTCCCAGTATCAATCCTGCAATTTCATGCACTGTATCCCTCTATGAATTACTCTATATATGATGTGTAGAGGCACCAAGGGTCTGAGACTCTGAGTGTAGCAGTTATGTGTAATATTGATCCTCACATCAGTTCTCATCTAATCTTTACAATTATGTTAATAGAGATAACTCTTTTCTCTATCAGTAACACTGACAATTAAGAGAGTGGAGGTGACCAAGTTAACTGTGCAATGTGACAAATCAACACTTCCAGGATTTAACTATTTGAGTTGTCATAATAAAATGTTTAAAAATAATTAAAATGTTTGAAATGTCAACTGCATGAATTTACTAGAAAAAAAATTATAGAGTCTAGAGTTGCTGTTTAGCTGTAGTCTATTCAAATAGACTTTAATAATAATTTCATCCTCTCTTTCCTACAGTAAAGAGTTGGTTAAAATTTGCGGCTACGTCCTGTCAGAATTCTTCCTGTAGCAAATAATATAAGAACATAAGAATGAGGAGACTGCAAGAGGCCAGTTGGTGACCTACACGAGGCAGTTCCTTGTCCCACACCCTTGGAATAATCCAATATTTAGCCATCCCACCTGTCATCCCTGTGTAGACCAGTTTTTTTTTTAACCTTTCCTGACCTCAGCACTCCCTCCCTATACTTAAATATACACTGTCCAGCATCACTTTAAAGTCAGGTTTAGTTTGCGCAGCAATCCCATAATGTGTGTGTGTGTGTGTGTGTGTGTGTGTGTGTGTGTGTGTGTGTGTGTGTGTGTGTGTGTGTGTGTGTGTGTGTGAAGTGTAATCTGTATTTACATGGATATTTACGTAACACACATCTCTCTCTCTCTCTCTCTCTCTTTCTCTTTCTCTTTCTCTTTCTCTTTCTCTCTCTCTTTCTCTCTCTCTCTCTCTCTCTCTCTCTCTCTCTCTCTCTCTCTCTCTCTCTCTCTCTCTCTCTCTCTCTCTCTCTCTCCCCCCCCCCTTACCTCTGCTGTTGGAGACTGGCGCTTATAGGGCCGCTGGAACATGTCCAGCACTTGCTTCTGCTCGGTCGCCATTGTGACCTACGGTAGATTCAGAGGTGTGGCTGAGAGTACACGGACCTACTGTAGAGGGGACGAAGGAAGGAAACTATTATTATCATCATCATTATTATTAGTATTATTACTATTATTATTATCATTATTATAATTATCATTGTTATTATTATTATCATTATTAGTTGATAAATAAAGTCATACACGAGTTTTGTAATTTCTGCAACTTTTCTCTTTCATCTATGGACATTTTAAATTGTTTGAGCATCTTCTAGTGTGAAGCTGTTAAATTTTTCTGTGTTGACATTACTTGTCTGTCCCCTATAATACTGGAAGTGGTTGGCTGGGTGGACGAGAGACAAAACTAAATGAAGTTAAGAAAAATCGCCGCAGAGAAGCTGAACAGTCGATGAACAGGTGGATAGGAGTGAAAGAGGATTGAAATAGGCCTTTATCGTGCAGCATCCTATACACTTACATAGGATGATCATGAGAATGGTGCTCATTCATCCAACACACGAGGCATCGCTCCGGTCTTGATGCCTTTCTTATCCAATACGTCTTATGAAGAACAATTGGTATGGTATGCTAATCTTGACGCAAGTTTGCATTATATATTCTCCATTTGTCTTACTTATGGTGTTTCCATCAATCTCTGGAGAGTATTTTTCGCACATCATGACAAACAATAGCGAAACAGACCTAACATTCCTGTGCATCACTACAGTTTCACTTACAACTTAATACTGCTTCTTCAACACCGAACAACAAATCCATACATAATTAATCCCATACCATCCAAACGGGTACTTCCTCGCTTTTTGATTGAAAAAAAAAAAAAAAGATAAATAACATGAGCATAGTGAATAGTTAAAAATAAAACAGAAAAGAGGAAAGTAATTACAGTCGTGAAAATTGAAAGATGACAGAGGAGTGCCGTTGTAAAGGCAAAATTCCTCGCCGAAAAACTGATCTGATCTGATCTTTGGAAACAAGTAAAAGTTTCTCGTGGAATAGATAAACAGATTGCGTCACCTTTTGTCCTATTACGTCTCTTAACCCTAGATAGGTGACACTGGGAATTTCAAGCAAAGGTTTCGGAAATAGTAAGTGGCGTACTTTCCATTTTACATAATGACCTTGACTCTCACCATTAGCTCCCGAGATCACTTTACAACTATTATCACACAAAGTTAACATACATCAAACACTCTGCCTTGCCATTATCAAGGTACCATTATGTATAAGGATAAATTAAACCTGGTGTGTATAGCTACTATATCATATTTGGGCATACGATTACGATGATTTAAAATAACGACCTTATAATTACTGTGTTCTAGTCATTAAATTTGGTCATTTAGATATCATCACATAATTGCAAGTGTTTCGTTATAAACTATCTTATACAATTATTTTTTTCACTCAAGCCTAGTCTCCAAATGTAATACTCGCGCTTATACATTCCATACATTCGTTAAAAAGTATGATATATGAGGTAATGCATTATTCTAAATTATGGATTTGTCTTTTTATTGATGGATTTGTGATTATTACTTTTTCTTATTAGATTTCGGAGGCGTGAAGGAACACTTAAGTCCTTTACAGACTAATATGTGATAAACGTTAAGAAACAGCAAAGAAATATATACTGCAAGATGATTATAGTAAGAATGTCCTCATGAAGTAACACACACACACACACACACACACACACACACACACACACACACACACACACACACACACACACACACACACACACACACACACACACACACACACACACACACACACACACACACACACACACACACACACACACACACACACACACACACACACACACACACACACACACACACACACACACACACACACACACACACACACACACACACACACACACACACACACACACACACACACACACACACACACACACACACACACACACACACACACACACACACACACACACACACACACACACACACACACACACACACACACACACACACACACACACACACACACACACACACACACACACACACACACACACACACACACACACACACACACACACACACACACACACACACACACACACACACACACACACACACACACACACACACACACACACACACACACACACACACACACACACACACACACACACACACACACACACACACACACACACACACACACACACACACACACACACACACACACACACACACACACACACACACACACACACACACACACACACACACACACACACACACACACACACACACACACACACACACACACACACACACACACACACACACACACACACACACACACACACACACACACACACACACACACACACACACACACACACACACACACACACACACACACACACACACACACACACACACACACACACACACACACACACACACACACACACACACACACACACACACACACACACACACACACACACACACACACACACACACACACACACACACTCTCTCTCTCTCTCTCTCTCTCTCACCTTGTCTAGTCGCAAGCTGGAGGAAGACGAGAGTGAGGACGAAGCGGCCTGAGCTCCATTATTACCCTCTGTAAGACCCGCTCCTCCCATACAGGGTTGCCAAGTCCGGTGAGTGTATTATTGCCAAAATTGTTCAGAATTACTGCCAAACTAAGAATTTCAATGCCAAACTTCTACAAATCCTGATGCATACATATAAGGCAAAAATTGAACTATACAGCACACATGATCTCATATCATATGATATTACTTCAGTTTTATATCGAGCTATATAGCTCGATATAAGACTGAACTAATTCCAATAGTTCTACTTACCTTGATTGATTACGTAGACTAGTATAAAATATCCAAGACATCAGTATCATCAGGTGGTACATTCCCACCTCTTGCATGCTCGTGCATATACACGGTAAACTTATTTTGTTACGCAATGCTAAAAAAAAATTGCATCACTTGGTTTGTTAATTGCCAAATTAAAACTTTTTACTGCCAAACTGCCAAGTTATCATTTTCCACTGCCAATCACTCGTTTTACTGCCAAAAATTGTATAATTTGGCAGTGAAAAATGCCAGTTGGCAACCCTGCTCCCATACCCTTCCTCCCTACAGCCAACCCCGGTGATCCCTTCCCTCCCTCCAATCCTACCCCACTGAAAAGATTAGTAGTAGCACCCACTGACCTCGTATTTATTTCCTATTGTATGATCTAACCAAATCTAACCTAGCCTAGCCTCACCTTGTAAGTGCTGGTGCTCGGGGAGGACTGTGTAGCTAGTTGGTTGACTGGAGAGAGAAAACTCGACTCCAGTTGAAGTTATTTTATTATCAAAAATATGGTATTAATAAATAAAATGTAAATTCTAATACTAAATACATAAATGGTGTATGCGCCCTGTCCGAGGACAGAGCGTGACAAGTTGATGTAGAAGGGATTGTGTGTAGCGCAATAAAATGCATAAACATAAAAACAAAAGAAAAACATAAATAAAGATACATAATGATTACAATGAAAATAATGAAAATTATAAAAATATAAAGTTTATAATAGTTATAGCTAAGCGATGTACATAATTAGAGAATGTAGTTGCAAGCGGTCTGTATTAAGGGGAGACCGCTACAATACTCCCCCCCTTAGTGACGAGGAAGGAGGAAAGATGTCCTGTGGTTTGCCTGGGACCAGTGTTGAATGTGTTGAGTGGAGTCCATAAGGCTGGCGATGACCGTACGACTGCGGGTGGTAACACGGCAGAGGGTGGCAGGGAGCCCAAGAGGTCAAGTGCCAAGCCACCATTGAGGCTTGAGAGGGCAGGTGCAGGTGGTGGGTCCATTCTGACGTCCTCCCCAGTTGTACCGTGAAGTCGCTGCCAGGGTGAGAGAGGTCGTGAAGCTGACGGAGATGATTTGCATCTGTAGTCCGTGTCAGCTGTGAGAGCGACCTTGACGCCTGGGAGTGTAAGAAGACGACACGGCAGTGGGAGAGGGCGTCTGCTGGAGTGTTGTCTGCACAGAACTGCCTGAAGACTATGTAGTCGTGGTGGAGAGTAGAATAATCCACAGGGCGATGTATAATGATCCACAGGGCGATGAATAGTCCACAGGGCGGTGAGTGGTGATGAAGTTGGTCACTTTAACGCCGCGAGGCGGGGGGCAGGGATTGAACATTAATTTGCACTGAGGGTGCAAAGGGGTGTTGAAGACACAGAGGCGCATTGTGGGCGCTGGGGTTGGTGATGACGCATGAAGGCGTCAGAGGTGCGCATGAGGCGGCTGAAGACGCAGTAAGGCGTCTGAAGAAGCATAGGCCGTGCCGTAGACGCAGTGACGGCGTCTTAAATGGCACAGAAGGTGCCAGGGTGGGTGGGAGGGGATAACCTCATAAGTGGCAATTACACAGAAGTGTAATTTTCTCCTGACCTTAGGCTCAACCCTGCGAACACCATAGAGGAGGCAGGGCTTTTTGCCAAAAGGAGTGATCTAGCGAATAAGTCTAATGACTCAGGCCATCACACTGGGAGAAATGTGCTCTTTTATAGCACAGGCTATATGCCACTTACAACCATAGCTAGTCACTCCGGGGTCACCAATTGTAAGTGCTGGTGCTCGGGGAGGACTGTGTAGCTAGTTGGTTGACTGGAGAGAGAAAACTCGACTCCAGTTGAAGTTATTTTATTATCGTTTGTTTAGGTTTATTGTACAAGTACAAAATCACATACATAAGGTCAATATATATAAATTTGCACAGTACAATGCGGGCGTCGGCCCGCCAGTGAGGGAGTGCCTGTCCCGCTCCAAGAGGGACACGTGGTGGTGTGGCGGGGTGGGGCAGCAGTGGTCAGCGGGGAGGAGTCAATGTTTGTTTAGGTTTATTGTACAAGTACAAAATCACATACATAAGGTCAATATATATAAATTTGCACAGTACAATGCGGGCGTCGGCCCGCCAGTGAGGGAGTGCCTGTCCCGCTCCAAGAGGGACACGTGGTGGTGTGGCGGGGTGGGGCAGCAGTGGTCAGCGGGGAGGAGGTGCTGCTCTGAGCACCTCCAACAACAGGTCTGGGGGTGTGTGACGGACCAGGAGGGCAGCCTTCACCTCGCGCCCGCTCAAGAGGCCGCCGGCGGCAGGTTGAGCGGCTGCAGCCGGCACCGGTCCTAGGCGGGCGGTGGCGGGGCAGGACAGGAGGTAGTGCACCAACGGAAGACGGCTGTGCCTTCCGCAGTGGGCACACTCCTGTCCCTCAAAGTCCTCGCCCAGCTGTTCCCGGGTGCAGTACCCGAGCCTGACGCGCTGTAGCAGCACGCCGTCCTCTCTGGGCTGTTGTCGGGCGGCATCGAGGGGGAGGTAGTCCGTGGCGGCGGTGTACCAGGCCGCCTGCCTCTTGCTGGCCTCCAGCTCCTGGTGCCTCTGATGGGTGTGTTGGGCCGCGGTTCGCCTCGCCCGCGCCTTCACCTGCTGCCGGCTGGGCGGCACGTGCCTGGTGATGGTGGGGCCTGCGGCGGCTCGTTTGGCGGCCTCGTCCGCAGCCTCGTTGCCCCGAATCCCCACGTGGCTGGGAATCCAGTGCAGCCTGGCCCGCCTCCCCTGCGCGATCAGACTCTGCAAGCTGCCCAGTATGGAGGTGACGAGCCGCACGTTGTCGCTGTGGTGTGGCTGCTGCAGGACCTCCAGCGCGGCCAGGGAGTCTGTGTAGATGAACACCGTCGCCTCTGATCGACGGTGGGCGTGCTCGAGGGCGTGGAGGATGGCCACCAACTCGGTCTGGAGGGAAGAACAGTGATCCGACGTCCTCCACGATAACTGCGTGCCCCCGGTGACGGCCGCGGCGCCCGACGTACCGTGCTCAGGATCCACAGAGCCGTCGGTGAAATAAACAGCACCGCCCGGCTCCGTGATCTCCTCCATGGCCATGAGAGCGCACTGCTGCATCTCCTGGGGGATGCAAAGGGCCTTGCTGGCTGGAAGGGGTGTAGCGGTGAATTCCGCGACGGGTGGCTCCCACGGGGGCGGGGCGCGGAAGGTGGGGGCGGGGACATCGGCCTCCTGCCACTGCCAGGGCCAACTTTCCACGCAGCCGAGGACGCTAGCGGCCCGTGAGGTGTTGGCGAGCCATGGATTACCACGGAGGCACTCGTTGTCCTGTGCCACGGCCATCCGGAGCCTCCGCTGCACGAGGCCCTCCGCGTCGCGGTGAAGGATCCGGGTCACATGGCAGGTCGCGATGTAGTCCACCCTGGTGGCGAGGGGCACCAGTTTGGCCTCACTCTGCATCACGCAGGCGCTGCACCACCTTGGCGCCCCCAGCATGGTCCTCATCGCGCTGTTCTGCACTACCTCCAGCCGCGCCTGCTGGCTGGGGGAGAGCGAGGTGAGGACGGGTGCGCTGTAGTCTACCAAGGAGCGCACCGCCTGCACGTAGTACAAGCGCAGGACGTCGTAGGTGGCCCCCGCGCCAGGCCGCGTCATGGCCCTCATGACATTCAGCCTGGCCTGCGTCCTTTCCCTCAGGTATGTGAGCTGCGCCGCGAAGGACAGTCGTGAGTCCAGCCACACCCCGAGGTACTGGTAGCAGCCAGTCCAGGCCAGTCCGATGCCCTGGACGCTCAGCCGGTCGGCCGGAGTGGCTGCTCTGATGGCCATGGCTCGAGACTTATCAGATGAGATTTTGAGGCCCAGCTCCTCGCACTTGGCCGTGATGAGGTCCAGCGCCCGCTGAGCCCCGCTGAGGTGGTTGCCCCGCCCGGTAACTACGAGAGCGAGGTCGTCCGCGTAGCTGAGCAACACGGTGCCCTCCTGGAAGGGGAGGTCAACCAGCTGCTCCATCAGCAGGTTGAAAAGGAACGGGCTGAGGATGCCGCCCTGGGGCGTCCCGTTCTCGAGCTCGCGGAAGCTGGACTTGTGGCCCTGGAATTTAACCCGGGCGCGGCGGTGCTGGAGGTAGTCACGGAGCCAGGCGAGCAGTCTTCCTCGAACCCCCTTCCCCGCGAGGGCGGCGAGGATGGCGTGGGGGCTGGCCAGCTCGAACGCTTTCTCTAGGTCGAGGAAGACTGCGACTGTGGGGCGGTGGTTGACCCGCGTCAGGAGGGTGATGATGCTGTCCGCCGTGCTTAAACCGCGGGTGAAGCCAAACACGTGGGGGTGGAGGGCACCCACGCGCCACTGCAGGCGGGACAACACCATCCTCTCGGCGGTTTTGGCAGCGCAGCTGGTGAGGGAGATGGGCCTCAGCTTGGCGGGTTCCCGGGGCTTGGGGATTGGTTGGATGTCCGCCTCTTTCCACGCGGGAGGCAGGCGGCCCGCCAGCCAGGACTCATTTAGCAGGGACAGCAGCGCGGCGTCCCCGGCTGGCCCAACATGAGCCAGCATCGAGTACGTCACTCCGTCTGCCCCCGGGGCCGTGTCGCGTCCTTTCCTCCGTAACCTGGCCAGTTCCTGGTGGGTGAAAGGCACGTCAGCGGCGTCAGGTCCCTCGCAGGCGTCCCTCACCGCCTCGTCGCGGAGTGGCCGCAGCTGCTGCTGGAGGTGGCGCGTGCGGGGAGGGAGCTGGGTGCTGGAGCCTCGCTCGGTGAAGGTGTCCACGATCCTCTCCGCCTCCTGCTCCGGGTGTGGGTGGGCTGCAGGGCGGGGAGGGGCGGCACCCGTGGCGGTACGCACACTCCTCCACAGCTGGCCTAGGGAGGTGTGCTGGCTGAAGGTGGCGCACCACTGCAGCCACTTTGCCTCCTTGGCTCGCTGAGACACCACCCGAGCGCGGTTCACAACCTCCTTATTTTATTATCAAAAATATGGTATTAATAAATAAAATGTAAATTCTAATACTAAATACATAAATGGTGTATGCGCCCTGTCCGAGGACAGAGCGTGACAAGTTGATGTAGAAGGGATTGTGTGTAGCGCAATAAAATGCATAAACATAAAAACAAAAGAAAAACATAAATAAAGATACATAATGATTACAATGAAAATAATGAAAATTATAAAAATATAAAGTTTATAATAGTTATAGCTAAGCGATGTACATAATTAGAGAATGTAGTTGCAAGCGGTCTGTATTAAGGGGAGACCGCTACAACCTAACCTAACCTAACCTAACCTAACCTAACCTATCTTGCACGTGTTTCAAGTACTTGAGAAAACATTTTACGTCTTCAGGGATTGAGGAAGACATCCATGCCTGAAAAGAGAAATTGGAACGATTGAAATACACACACACACACACACACACACACACACACACACACACACACACACACACACACACACACACACACACACACACACACACGTAGATACTTAAACTCAGGTGATTATTTTAATTACCTGTGCTAATATTAACAAAGAATATTAAATTAAGATAAGTTGATTAGCGGCAGGGATTAGAGAGAGAGAGAGAGAGAGAGAGAGAGAGAGAGAGAGAGAGAGAGAGAGAGAGAGAGAGAGAGAGAGAGAGAGAGAGAGAGAGAGAGAGAGAGAGAGAGAGAGAGAGATATGCATAGTATCTAAACTGAATCAATTAAACTATCTTTAAATAAGAAAACCTTAATAAATAACCAACAGTGTCATACATTTCACTCTTTAAACGAAATAACATTTATAGCTTGATTTTGGAGAGTTGTCGAAAAGAAAATATAAAACAATAATGATAAGATATATAGATACAAAAAAATAAAAAAGAATCTGCTATGTGTGTGTGTGTGTGTGTGTGTGTGTGTGTGTGTGTGTGTGTGTGTGTGTGTGTGTGTGTGTGTGTGTGTGTGCGTGTGTGTGTATGTGTTTTGTCTATGTATGATCGATTCTTCGGTGTCACACATAAACAATCATGACATCCCGTGCAAATCTCTGAAAGTAGTAGTAGTAGTAGTAGTAGTAGTAGTAGTAGTAGTAGTAGTAGTAGTAGTAGTAGTAGTAGTAGTAGTAGTGGTATTAATAGTAGTAATAGTAGTAGTAGTAGTAGTAGTAGTAGTAGTAGTAGTAGTAGTAGTAGTAGTAGTAGTAGTAGTAGTAGTAGTTGTATTAATAGTACTAGTAGTAGTAGTAGTAGTAGTAGTAGTAGTAGTAGTAGTAGTAGTAGTGGTATTAATAGTACTAGTAGTAGTAGTAGTAGTAGTAGTAGTAGCAGTAGTAGTTGTATTAATAGTACTTAGTAGTAGTAGTAGTAGTAGTAGTAGTAGTAGTAGTAGTAGTAGTTGTTGTTGTATTAATAGTACTAGTAGTCGTAGTACTACTAGATAGCTAAC